>JANRMT010062843.1:761035-836512 GCA_026402145.1 Polypterus bichir lapradei
AAATTGTGTTTATTTAAAAATATCTTTAGACATCAGTTATTATTAATAAAATTGCCATTTGTCTTAAGGCATCAGGTTTATAAAACCTAACGTATCCAACCAGTTTTTATAGAAATATATGATCCTCTTTCAAAAAAAGAAAAGAACATTGTGTCGCTGACTGTCCCTGTCCTTAGTGCTGTTACTGTTCTCTTGTTAAAATTCTTTAATTCGTTCTGAGTTGTGCAATCAGGTCAGATGCCGAAGAAATGAAGAGCATAAAGCCACTGGTTCAAATACTCATTTATTCCAATGGCTATTAATCTTACAAAGAAGTTTAACTTTATATCCACAGACTTAAATTAAGGAAATGAGCTATTATCACTTGAACCAATCTATTTGATTCATTTTTTTTACAGTAAGTTGCTTGCTGCTATAGTTCATATTTGTAATACATTTGTTCTTAGTGATGTTTTTAATGTTAATTCAAGGCATCTTTGTAAAACATCCTGAGAAACCAACTTACCTATTAATATAATAAAACTGAACTGAATTTAACAGCTGTAACATAAAATATTCTCCACTAACTGAGCATGAAATAGTTCAGTTTATGATGAACAGCATGTGGACAGAGGGCAGTGATATTCTTTCTTACAAGTTTAATCAACATAACACACTGCTGTTTGTGTGCAGACTCGTCTAATGTCAATGGTTTTATTCACCCATATACTAACGTCACATTTGTATATGAATAACTCTGTCGCAACCTTTACGATCCACGTGCGCGGTTTCCGTCACTTTGTTTTTCCGACCTGCTGTGGAGGTCACGTGTTTCCGCCTACTGTGGAGCTCCACAGTGGCTGCAGCCAGACCCCTCTCTACTGAACTGACTAGTGGAGGAAAGATGGCGGCTTTATAAGCCAAAAGGCGGAAGTGATGTCATCTGGCCAGAACCTGAAGTGACTTCAGTCTAGGGGCGGGAACCGGAAGTGACTTCAGTCTAGGGGCGGGAACCGGACGTGACTTCAGTCTAGGGACCAGAACCGGAAGTGTCATTGCATCAGGCAGGTTTTCCCATTTTTGGCCTGTAAAGATAACAGAGGTAGGTTTAGTGCACCCCGCCACCCCCTGGCCTGGCAGGTAATTACCTCCACTTGGTCCACTCAGCTCACTCCTAGTCACACGTGTGTGACAGCCCCTTGGACTGAAAGGTAAGCGCAGAGGAGGATTATGTAATGTAAGTAAAGTGCAGTGCAAGTCTCCTTTTAAAATGGCTGAATATTTCAACAATGCTTTGCTTTTAGATTTTTTTCCTTCTTAAAACTACATGGATATAACTTTTGCAATATGTAACTTTAAGATGAGAATCAATAATTAATACCATTTTTTGCTACATTGTAAACTGCAAGAAAAGTTATTTTTTTAAACTTTATAAAAAGCACTCTACTTTAGGGCACAATTTCATGATTGTGAAGAAAAATGGTTGACTTGAAAAATACCAAATGTATCTGGTAGCATCCTTAGTATTGTATTTACCCATGGACAAACAAGCCAAAAATACTGATTTTTTTTCAACAAGAAAAAGTTTTATTATGTGTAGCATTAAAATGTAAATATCAAATCATCTCCATAATTACAGTAGGAAAGGTATGTCTAGTGTCCACTGCTGTACTGATAGAGATTTAGTACACGTTCTTCAAGTGTTTTGAAAGAGTCACCAACACACAACCCAACTTTGCAATCAGAACAGCATACATGTGTTTTTCCCACATTTTTCTTCTATTTTTCTATTGCTTACACTTGAGAGGGTAGAATGACAGTGTCTGATTTCCACAATAGACATGCCCCTTGTGTTATTGTAGGCTACCACAGTGCAAGTCTTAGTGACTTCCAAATTTCCCCTGACAGTAATATTGACAGTTTCTGCATTGTAAACAGTGTTTAGGGACTAACATCTTCCTTGCCCTTCTATTTGATTGCAAACATTTTGCCTTTTTGCCTACAAAAACACTTGCCTCATGGCTAACCTTCATGTGACCTAATTTACCTGTTATATCATGGTGGTTCAGTTGTCCAGTGCCATGCGCATCACTTTCATTATCTTTGTTAACGTCTGATTACCAATTCACATTTTCATCACTATTACTTTTTTCAACTACACTAATAGGAATCAGAAATAACTGTATTAATATAGAATTATGGCCCAAGGGTTGCTCAGAGTAAATGCCAAAGAGGTTAAAGATACTTCTGGTATTTTTAACATGTACTGTATATCAGGGCTGGCTATGAGGATTGTCTCGGTTCCCATGGGTCTAGTGACCGTGGTGAAAGTGGCTCCATGTTCCTTGACTTAACAAAAGGTCAGGGGCTGAGAATCGCTGGATCCTGGTTCAAGCGCCCTGAACCGCATCGTTGGACTTGGTACTCCAATACTGGTGGTGCGGTGAAAGAGATTGATCACATCCTCGTGGGCAGACGCTGGAGGCGCTTGCAAAACTGCAGGGTCTACAGAAGTGCCCAGTTTGTGAATTCTGACCATAGACTTGTTGTTGCTACTCTTAGGATCCAGCTTAGGTCCAGTAGGTTACCACCTGCTAGGAAAATGAGCCTGGACTTGGCCAGACTCCAAGACCAGGCTGTTTCTAATGGGTTTGCATGCAGTTTGTGTGAGGAACTTTCAGATTTGTGTACAACTGCCGATCCTAATGTGATGTGGGAGACCTTCCATGACAAGACCCTGAAGGTTGCTGAGGGCTGTGTTGGTGTTACCGGTGTTCCCAGAAGGAGGTGTTTCATCTCGCAGGACACCCTGGATATCATCGAGAGGAGTCGCAGTGCATGGCTCAGTGGCAACTCTGGTCTGTGATCTGTGGTATCTGGGGTGAACTTCTCCAGGCTGGTGGTAAGGCTGTCCTCCTGGCATTGCAAGCAATCTTTGCTTCCATTTGGGAGACTGGCATCACGAAATAACTGGAAAACGGGACCTTGTCATCCCTATCTGGAAAGGGAAGGGTGATCGCATGGATTGCAGCAACTACAGGGGATAACACTGCTCTTGGTGCCAGGTAAGGTCCTTGCTAGGGTCGTCCTCAATAGGATCCATAATCACTTGTTCACCTGCTAGCGACCGAAATAGTCTGGTTTTACGCCTAAGAAGTCTACCATTGACTGCATCCTGGCATTGAAGGTTCTCATAGAACGCAAATGTGAATATCGGCAGAGTTTCTTTGCAGCCTTTGTCGATTTTCGCAAATCATTCGACTCAGTTGATCGAGCTGCCCTGTGGGACATCCTGAGGGTTCGCGGGATCCCCTCGAGTTTGCTGGATATCATGGCTAGCCTGTACACTGGTACTGTGAGTGCTGTGCAGAGCGGAGGCAGGACCTCTGCGTTTTTCCCAGCTGATTCTGGGGTTCGTCAGGAGTGTGTTCTTGCTCCTGCTCTGTTCAATGCTTGTATGGACTGGGTGTTGGGAAAGGTCGTGGGGTCCAGCGGGTGTGGGGCATCTGTTGGTGAAGAAAGATTCACAGATCTTGATTTTGCTGACAATGCTGTAATCTTCGCGGAGTCAATGGAGGCTCTGATCAGGGAGCTTGAGAGACTGAGTGTGGAGTCTAAGTGTCTGGGCTTGCGAGTGTCCTGGTTAAAAACCAAGATCCAGGCCTTTAATGACCTCTTAGGCACAGCCATCAGCAGTGTGTCTGTTTGTGGAGAGAGTGTTGACCTTGTTGAGAGGTTTACTTCCCTTAGCAGTGACATTCATGTCTCAGGTGACTCTTCTTGTGAAGTCAGTAAACGGATTAGGAGAACATAGTGGGTCATGAAGTCACTGGAAAGGGGTGTGTGGCGCTCCCAATATCTATGCAAAAGGACGAAGGTCCAAGTCTTTAGAGTCCTGGTGCTTCCTGTCTTACTATATGGTTGTGAGACATGGACGCTATCCAGTGACCTGAGACGAAGACTGGACTCCTTTGGTACTATGTCTCTCCAGAAAATCCTTGGGTACCGTTGGTTTGACTTTGTGTCGAATGAGCGGTTGCTCATGGAGTCCCGAATGAGGCACATTACCTGCATTGTGAGGGAGCGTCAGTTACGGCACTACAGCCATGTGGCGCGTTTCCCCAATGGTGATCCGGCTCATAAGATCCTCATTGTTGGGGACCCAAGTGGCTAGAACAGGCCAAAGGGTCACCCACGTAACACCTGGCTGCGGCAGATAGAGGGGCATTTCCAGAGAGTAGGACTATACTGCGTGTCTGCCTGGGGAGTTGCCAACCAGGATCCCGAGCTGTTTCAATGTGTAGTGGGTGTGGCAACGCACTGTACCAGTGCATGTTCCCCAACTTGTATATCAATGTTCAGGTCATAACATTTTCTGCAGCTCTAGAATCAATTAACATTGTGACTGTTATATTATTGATTGTACAAGAAATTAATAATACATTTTGACAGAGGGTTTGACTACAAGAACATACCCAAGCAACCCTAACATAGAACAAGTTTTTTAGGTACTCATAACTAGCTGGAGCAGGGCAAAATCATATGTCCTGATTCACCAAATAGAAACATAAACGTTCCTTTACTCTGTATTGTCTTTCCTTCAACACAAATAAGGTTTTCCCTAATTCTATAGGCTCTGATGTTATTTTTGATTCTTTTGGAAGGCTGGATGCACCCCTTTCACACTTTTATTCATGTTTTCTTGCATTTAGCCTTGAAGTAACTTTCTGAACTGCAGTAATTAGTTTTTCCAAAGTATTTTCAAATTGCCTGATTTGTTAGCTCATCTTTTGTTTCAATGGACTGTCTCCTTTTAAAGATGGAATTAAAGACACTTTATCCCACCTTACCTCAGCAGACAACATACAAAATATCACTATTTACTTGTTAATAGGTTTTGACCCTTGGTGACAATTAAGCAGTCTATTAGCGGCAATTTCAAATAAACTATTCTACTAAACTCTTTCAAAAATGAGTCTAATAAATAACAGCATGGATGATTGATATATCACACATGGTAGACACCCATTGTAAAAGTTTTTTATTTAGCAGAGACACAATGAACACAATACACTTATGACTATTATGATGTAGATTGAGATTTAAAAATCATCCTGCACTGCCAAGGAACCCTTTGCAACTGTTAGGATCTTCTGCATACTAGTAGGATGAGGAATGGTTGGCAGGTATTTAATGTAACTGCAAATGGCTAAGATTTGCCAATTTGAAATGTTGCCTGCTTTCTGAATATAATAATTTGTAGCACCCACTATTTGCTTATACATTTGTTTTTATAAACCCTTTATTTCCTCCTGTAATGCCGCATGTTGCGGTAAATACATTTTATCTCTGAGTTGCTCATAATGTGATCTGAGTTTTTGTTATATTAAGTAGAATTTAGCAAATATTTTTACAGTGAGACCAGGAGAAGAGACATAGTTAAAAGTGAAAACAAGAGAAAAGGTAACAAAGCTGAAATGAGAGCAAAAAAATCATAGTCAAAGAATGGAAGCAAGATTAGAAATAAAAAAAAAAATGTTAAAATATGGCTTATACTATAAGGATTTATAGCTATTAGACTACTAATAGATATTGTACTATTGTGTTCTATTTGTGAACTATTGGATTGTATCGTATTTGTGTACTATTGCATTATATTTCTGAGGTGGCAATAATAGTGTGGCCATCTAGCACTGTGAAGAGAATTACTTCTATTCTGTTTTGTGTGTTATATTTATCAATTTTTTGACACCTATTGCACACACAACCTACCTGGAAGGGGGATTTCTCTCTGATTTTTTTTTTTTCCTACAAGGTTTTTGGGAGTTTTTTTTATGTCTTCTTAGACAGTCAAGGCTGGGAGGCTGTCATAAAACAGTGCCTATTAAAGCCCATTGAGGCATTCCTTCTATAATCATGGACTATACAAGAGATAAACAATTGTTTTGTAAACAAAAGAGAAGCATGCTAAAATGGTGTTTTTTATCCACAAAGTCGGATAACGAAACATGTCAGTCACTGACCTTTCAACTCGTCATGTCACAATGTCAAGGTCGTGATCTCCAAGGACCCTGTATGAGAAAGGAAACAACAAAAATAAAGATTTGGCATACCAGCCTGTTCACCCTATATAATTGATTTGCAAAATAAAGAAATTAACACTCAGTAATTGTGGGGACATCTTTTCAGATGCAAGCTCACTAAAGAACTGACAAAGTTGACGGAGTTTCCAGTTTTCAGTTCTTCCATGAGGAAGAGAAGTTTCTAGGTGGATGGACACTGGAAGTGACCTCAGAGGTATCATAGCTGTGAATCATCTGGTCTGCAGAGGATGGAAAAGAGAAAAAGCACACATCAGGACACAGTTCCAACCCCTGGTGCAGCAGTAGAATTACAATCACTAGAGCCCTTCAGCTGTCCTCTATGCACGCACACACACATAACAAGACTCCCCCTCTCAACCCAGACACGTCAGGCCAGGCAGCCAGAATCACAAGGACATGAGCCCAAGAAAGAGCATCAGCTTTGGTATGGAGAGAACTCTGTTAATGCAGGAGTCTGAACCAATAAGGCTGACGGTCCAAAAACCACCTGTTGATCCATGGGTTTGATTTGCCATCCACTGTAGGGGTGCATGGTCAGTCACAAGAGTGAACTCATGGCCCAGGTGGTAGTACCTCTGCTGGTTAATAGTACACTTTATCACAAAGGCTACTCTTCCAACACACCAAGCACCACCCTCCCCCGCATAACTGGTCTCCCAGTCCATTAGTTTCCAGCTAAGGAGCATGACCGGGTGTTCAACACCATTAACACTTTGGCTCAGCACAGCACTGAGACCTGTGCAACGGTTAGTCTGCAAAATAAAAGGCAGAGAAAAGTCCTAAGTCATTAATACCAGTGCTGGTGTAAGGACCTGTATTAAGTCACAGAATGCAGCATCCGTTTTAACATCCCATACCACTATATTAGTGAACAGCCTCCTTTTTCTCTTGGACAACCAGGGAACGAGTAGGCGGTAGTACCCCATTAAAATCCCGGAAGGCTTGACCCTGCTGTTTGGTTTTCAGACTTGTTTTATGAGCAAAGTGGGTAACTTGGCAACCTTCTTGAATGTGTCCGAGGTGAAAGGCATCCTTTGATCTTTAGGACTTATTTAATTATGCTGAAATGTGCAAAGATCCCTGCCACTTCCCATGCAATATTTTTGGAATTGGCTACTCTCAGGAGGATAGCCTCTGCATATCGTGTAGCATAATTGATCATTACTAATATGTATTTATGTCCATGAGCTGAGTGTTCAAGGGGTCCTACAATATCTACCCCTCCTTCCAAGGAATCTGTGTCAGTTGACATTCCAGATAGGAAGTGCAAAAGTGGTGGACCTTCTCAGAACTTATTCTGCTCTAACTTCTTCTCGGCTCCCAGATGGGCACCTAGAAGGTGGTGTGGCCCACCAAGCTGGCATCGCCAGCTGAACCCGACACTGACACAAGTTCACGGCACACAAGCTTCTTCCCCGCTCCTCACAAGTATAACACAGTCCCGACACAAGCACAGCACAATGCTATAAGTCTTTTCTGTTATTCCTTCACTCCTCGGGTCAAGCGTCATTGCTCCTCCTCCAGATTCTGGCTCCCCAAGTAGTGGCTGCTGGCTTCTTTTATAACGCACCCAGAAATGCTCCAGGTGCTTGATTACTCATTTCCAGCAGCACTTCCGGGTGTGGCAGAAGAACAGCCTATAAGGGCTCAGCAGCTCCTGCTGCAGCTCCCCCCTGGAGGCACCTGTGGATCCCAACAGGGCTGCACCACACTCCAACTCCCATGCAGCCCTGCAGGAGTCTGAGGCACTGCTGCAACCCAGGGGGGTTGCCATCTAGCGTCCCGAGGGAGGCAACGCTCTGGCCACACTTGCTCCCCCGGTCCTCCCAGCGTAGAGGTGTCCCAGCTGGGCAAGAGCCCCGGCCACACGCTACAGTGGACATGTGCTAGTTTGCAAACCTGCCACTGGTAAGTTTGTGATAGTAACAGCAATGACCTCACCTTGCTGTCATGCTCAGCAACACATTACAACGAATCATTATTAAGTACAAAAAAAGACCTGGGGCCTCATGTATAAGCGGTGCATACGCACAGAAATGTTGCATACGAACATTTCCACACTCAAATCACGATGTATAAAACCTAAACTTGGCGTAAAGCCACGCACATTTCCACGGTAGCTCATACCCTGTCGTATGCAAGTTCTCCGCTCAGTTTTGCAGACTGGCAGCACCCAGCATCAAAGCAGTGCTACTGTTTCTGTGTGGTTACCCTTTCTTTTTCAGGTCCACATTACTGACGCGGCTTTATAAATACACTGAAATTAACCGCATATTGCTTATTAGTTTAATGCATCTGATTGTAATTAACCTGTAACAATATAATGGTCCACAGAATGGTCAAACTATTCCAAATGCCATGGCTGCTTTAGCGTTGTTACTCTCACTGCACCTTCTTTTTTTTCTTACAGCTGCTCCCGTTAGGTGTTGCCACAGCGGATCATCTTTTTCCATACTACTCTCACTGCACCACTCGGAGTAGCTGATCGGAAAGAGAATTATCAGTATAAAGCATCAAGCACATGCTGCCTCAGCCATGCTTCCTATTTGAGCTGCTTCTCATACAGCAAACGCTTCAAAACCTTTCCTGTACGGACCTCGTGGTTCAGAAAGAGTTTCATCCCAAGAGCGCTAAATGCAATCAATCACTCCATCAAGTGCTCCTTGTAGAACTGTTTGTACTAAGTACAATCACCTCACTGTAAACTTGCACTACACTTATAATATTGCACAACCTGAGCCACTTTATAAAGCGCGTATTTACATATGATGACAATATCATTTTTAAGATGAAATGCAGCAAAATATGTTTATTATATTATACAGATAAAACTTTAACTTCATTTAAATAATCTATATTGTTAATAATTAAAGGACACGGTGTCGCTACGCTAGCAAGGATCTGGCGCTCCATTTACGGATGGTTCCTGCCTCGCACTGTATGCTTCACTGGGACTGGCGTGAAGGATATAATAATTAAGCATGTACTACGAAGATATTTCAATGTTCCTTAAAGAATCGGCGTTATAAGTTTACAGATGGCTTAACGTCTATTACAGAGCTGATTGTGTGGCGATTGGGTATTTGGAGAAAGAAAAGTAAGGACAGGAATTGGAGGTTAGTACGTTTGAAAGAGACAGTACTGCTGCAATAAATTATTTCATCGAAGGTCGCGCACAATCACTGCACCACCGTGTTCCCATGGTTAATAACAAGCTTTAACTCCTATCATCATGAAAATGATATCAAGTATACATCTCAGTATTTTAATTATTCAGAGAGCTGTAATATTATGAATGTAATGGATTCTGTGTCCTGTCGGAGGAAGACAAAGCACGGAAGCATGTAGTGATTCACACACATAGAGCACATAGAAGATCAAATGCAAAACAAAGCATTTAACGTGCTACTTAAGTTACGATGGGATTTGAGAAACTAGTAAATTAAACGATTTTAAGATGAAGTTTATGATGTTCTACTTTAATGACAAAATAAACTACGTGATTAAAGTGAAAATTTCGAGATTAAAGTTGACATTTTGTGCTTTTTTCCCACTGGGTGCCTTTTTTTTCTCTGTACCCTAATAAGCTTTCATATGAAACTCAGACGGTGGGCTACGACTCGGCTTTTCACGACGAATTTGATATCTGACAACTTTTTTTTATTGAAAGAGGCGTAATTCTAGGAGGAGTTGGGGCGGGACAGCAGGCGTGTGCATGTGCTTTACTTTTCACGCTGATCAGAGAGACAGTACTGCTGCAATAAATGATTTCATTGAAGGTCGCGCACAATCATTGCATGCGTGTGTTACTTTTCATGCTGATCAGGATTTATGTAGCGGAAGAACGTGGATGTTTGCGTACCCACAGATTCCGGCATCTGAATTTTTCTGTGCGTATGCACATTCCCGCTTTTGTGCTTATGCCATGTTATACTGTAGTGTGAGTTTGACGCACGGCGTTATACATGAGCCCCCTGGTGATACTGGCTATGATGCTAATTGTCCGTCTAACAGAACGTCTGCAATTTTGGCAAACTACAAGGATCATCATTTAAAAGAGGCCAGTGTTTGCCAAAATTGAAAATGTAAGTCTGAGAGTGAGTTCCAGGTGACCTCAGTGGGTGGAGCAATGGCCTATCACAACTCACCATCCATCTCCATGGATATGTCTGTATGAGCCAGCGTTACATTTCCCACATCATATTTATCCTGCTCTTCAACCAGCTAACAGCAGGGCTTGGAGAAAGCTTGAAATTGGTTCTCATCATCTATTGCAAGGCTCAGTGTTTCAGATAGGGTGGTTTGTACTTCTCCACATTTACTTTGCGGCCAGTCTCATCCCAGTATCACAGGTGGGCTGCATAAGATAGCCACTTTGATCTTCCAAATTGCCCCTTGATATGTGATTTATACATGAGGCAGACCTGTACCATTGAGTTTCCCTGTGGATACAGGTTAGACTGGTCAATCGAGATTCCCATTGTTGCAGTAGCACATAAAACGTGTAACAATGGAAATGTTGCTGCCAGAATCAACAAGTGTTGTAACATTGTAACCATTTATATCCACCACCTCATGTGTACTATCCAGGTTGCTCTACATTCCCTTGTCAGTTCCTGGAGTCTCTTGAATCCCAAACCATCAACAGTCATGAGTCTAGATGAGCCCAGCAAATAAGGATACACACATTCAGCAAGAGTTTGCTTTAAAAGTGTTCAGTGCTTTAATTTAGAATCCAAATAAACAAAGGTGTTCAATAGTGCAGTGCAACAAATGATCTTTAATAAATAAATAGTCTATAAATAAATAATCAATAAAATGTGGAGGCTAAAATGTTCAATAGATAATTCCAATTAAAAGAGGATAAAACACAAGGGCAAACACTCTCTTTTAAAACCTCAAGCCTTGGTGCTTCCTTCTAAAACTCTTTTTAGATAGATAGATAGATAGATACTTTATTAATCCCAAGGAGACATTCACATAATCCAGAAGCAGCATACTGATACAAAAAACAATATTAAATTAAAGAGTAATAAATGCAGGTAAAAACAGACAATAATTCTGTATAATGTTAACGTTTACCCCCCTGGGTGGAATTGAAGAGTCGCATAGTGTGGGGGAGGAACGATCTCCTCAGTCTGTCAGTGGAGCAGGACAGTGACAGCAGTCTGTCGCTGAAGCTGCTCCTCTGCCTGGACATGACACTGTTCAGTGGATGCAGTGGATTCTCCATGATTAACAGGAGCTTGCTCAGCACCCGTTCCTCTGCCACAGATGTTAAACTGTCCAGCTTTATTCCTACAATAGAGTCTGCCTTCCTAACAAGTTTGTCCAGGTGTGAGGCGTCCTTCATCTTTATGCTGCCTCCCCAGCACACCACTGCGTAGAAGAGGGCACTCGCCACAACCGTCTGGTAGAACATCTGCAGCATCTTATTGCAGATGTTGAAGGAGGCCAACCTTCTAAGGAAGTATAGTCGGCTCTGACCTTTCTTACACAGAGCATCAGTATTGGCAGTCCAGTCCAATTTATCATCCAGCTGCACTCCCAGCTATTTATAGGTCTGTACCCTCTGCACACAGTCTCCTCTGATGATCACGGTGTCCTTGACGGGCCTGGGCCTCCTAAAATCCACCACCAGTTCCTTGGTCTTGCTGGTGTTCAGTTGTAAGTGGTTTGAGTCACACCATTTAACAGATTTTTTGATTAGCTTCCTATACTCCTCCTCCTGCCCACTCCTGATGCAGCCCACAATAGCAGTGTCGTCAGCGAACTTTTTCACGTGGCAGGACTCCGAATCATATTGGAAGTATGAGGTATATAGGCTGAACAGGACCGGAGAAAGTACAGTCCCCTGTGGCGCTCCTGTGTTGTTGCCCACAATGTCAGACCTGCAGTTCCCGAGACACACATACTGAGGTCTGTCTGTAAGATAGTCCACGATCCATGCCACCAGGTGTGAATCTACTCCCATCTCTGTCAGCTTGTCCCTAAGAAGCAGAGGTTGGATGGTGTTAAAGGCGCTAGAGAAGTCCAAAAACATAATTCTTACTGCACCACTGCCTCTTTTTTTTTTTTTTTGGATTCCTCTGCATGAGGAGATGTCCACCAACAGCTGCAGACAACCCTTTAATCCAGCTCAAGCCTCTGTTGCCAGTCCGTTGCCATTCACAGGGCATTGTGCCGAACTTTACTCCCTTGCCTCCTGAAAAATGTAAACGCACTATGGACCTCTTATAACACCCCAGTGTAAGGAAGGGATAGGAGATTGGCAGTGAAACAATACATCAGCTCATCAAACCAAGGACAAGTCTTGGTTGTATGGCTCACTTCCCCAACACTTGCAACAGCAGAGAAGGGACATGTGCTCCTCCTTTAGTTCTTCCAATGTTTCTGTCTCGTGGTGGGTCAACTTGGGAATGATGACATCTCCCATCCGGGACTTGTGGCTGTCAACAGGCTATTCCAAGCACTCAACTTGTGAGGCCACTTAGTGCTGTTCAAGGTCTGCAATGAGGCCAATGGTGGTTTTATATTCTAGACACCAGACCAGCTGTTTAAGGTAATAGGTGAGGGCGTTCACTAGGAGGTCACAAGTTACCATCTCGACCACCCTTTTGGGATTGTGAATTTCAATGCCAACTCTGCCCCAGAGTTCAAATACTTGGGAGTAGGTTGGCCACTCTTGGTTGAACTTCCACTCCTGACAAGCCCTTTCACACTGGACCAGACTAATAACATACCACAGTAGCACATTTTAGTTAGTTATAACTAACATTGGCAAGCTGAGCCCGTTGTTCCCCAGTGTGGACCTTTAGTGCCCAGAGTTCTGCTACCATGGCTTGAAAAAGTGCTGCCACGTCCTGTTGCTCCATCATCGTAGCAACAAATCCTGCTGACTACTGCTGTTACTGTAAGAGAAATAATACAACAATGATAAAGGTCACCCCTACCCTTCATATAATTGAATTACAAAAAAAATGCAATAATTGCGGGGATGTTTTTTCAGATGCGAGTTCACAACAGAACTGACAAAGATGGGTGAGTTTCCAGTTTCAGATCTTCCAGCAGGAAGAGGTCAGAGGTTTTATATCATAGGCTCGGCAGAGGGAGGAAGAGAAAAAGCATTAGGACAGAGCACCAACCCCTGGAACATCAGTAGAATTACAGTCACTAGAGCCCTTCACCTGTTCCCTATGAATGCCCACAACTCACCTCTAACAACTATGGAACATGTCTTGTTAAGGGGTAGATAAAATGGTGATGCCCATAATAAACATAAATAGTGGCATAAATTACTTAAATAAATGTACAATTACTAAAATTCATATCGCAGTAAAGGGCAAAATAGTAGCACAGTGGCAATGCTGCTGAGCCACAGTAAGGAGACCAGGCTCTGTGTCCATGTGTGGAGTTTGCATGTTCTTCCCGTGCCTGTGTGGGTTTCCTCTTATTGTCCAAAGACATGTGGGATAGGTGGATTGGCAATAGTAAATTGTGTGTGGTTGCGGTATGTGTGTTGCACCCTGTCCAGGGTTTGTAATTGCCTTCTGCCCTGTGTTTGCTGGGACAGGCTCCAGTAACCCCACCCCATTCCAACTCTGTTCAAGACTAAGCAGGTTAGAAAATGACTGACTGATATTGTAGTAAAGGACTGATGTCAGAAGTGAATTCCTGGTCCTGAAAACCCCCTAACAAAAGCGGCAAATCACATAAATGAAAACTCATGTGTAAAAAATAAATAACAGATCAATTCATAAAATCCCCAGACTGCCAACTCCCTGCTACTACCTACAGGTTTCTGTCTGCCCATGCAGGCCTAAAATAGGAAGCTGTCTTTAAATGTTAAAAATATCTGAAAAATGCCTTATAAGGAAGGAGATAAGGGTAATCCTATTGCTTGATAAACAGTATACAGACAAACAAAGAATCTTTAAAATCAGTTAATTCAAGAATAATCAAGAGTGAAAAAAACTACTAAAAGGAAAAAACTAAGCAAAAAAGACAACATAAGACAAACAAGTTCAAATCTGTTAAACAAGACCAAAATCTGAGAAAAAAAGAAAAAAAAAAAGAAACCATGAAAAACAATAGAATATGCATGACAATATTTCAAAAATTATGAAAAATGTATAATCACAATTCCAGATTACGTTAAAATAAAAAAATAGCCCTGTATTACAGAAAGAAATCTTCATAACCAAAGAATCATAACAGATTGTTTTGGCTTGACATGTTCTGGTGTGGGTTTTATATCTTATTTAAACTGTTTTTTGTGGGATATTTTGCATTGGTTTTATTTTTGTTAATCATTTTTCCATTTTTATTATTGAAAGTATTCATTAGCCACACATAATATCCCAAAAGCATAAAGTATTCAAAAAGAGAACTACAAAGAAAGGTAACACATTGTTTATATAAACAGGAAATGACAAACATTCCTGCGACCTTGGCTTTGCCTGACCAAAAACCATCTCACTCTACTAGCGAGAGCTGAAGGAAGATCATTTAACCATTGAAACGAAAATAAAAATAAGAAGATACCATATGTAGGAAAAGTGTGTTAGCAGTATTATACTTGTTCAGCGTTAATCATTTTGTTATTGTTTCTTTGTTCCTTTTGTTTTTCATTGCCCTTTTATGTTAGACATTTACGTTGTTCGATTAATTTCCCTCAGGTGCTGCCTGCAGTCTTTGTGACAGTACCCAAAGGCTATACTAAGCACCTGCGTAGTCATTGCACTAGGATCATTTGTTCATATATCCACTTTAACAGAACATAACCTTAGATCATCGACAATGAACAGGTCCTGAGACTAACTGGTTCATTATGGACTGAAACATTTACAGTTTAGTTTTGTATCTTTAAGAAGGAAATTCAGAGACATTAGAATACTTTTTACAGATGTGTGAAGAAATTGTGGGATTGGCTCTTGAAATAAAAAAAAAAAGTTTTAGTAAGTTTCCAAAGTTATGAAAACAAACCTTGGTGTCTTCCAAGAGGAATAAAATAAATAAACTGGAATATCACAAACATATACCAAAAGGACTGTGTCTATATTTTGGGAAGTTGTATTTTTCAAGGTCTTGTTCTAATCTTAGATTAAAAAAAAATGATTGCACATCTTTCTTTGACTGGAGTTTGTAGTGGCAATTAATATAATGATCAAACCTTTAAAGGAATGTTTTTTGCTGCAAATAAAATGGCATTATCAACTTGAGACCTTTCCTCCTTTAGATTCTGTTATGATTTGGTTTTATATTATTTCTGTACATTTGTGTATTTTTCTGCCCTTCCTTTTCACCAACTGGGGCTTTGAAACCTTGCTGAGCCACATTTTTCTATTAGTTTTTAATTATGACTTAATATTGAAGGTGTTAAAATATTGTTGCATCCTCCCACTATGCTATCTTGGCTTTCTGTAGGTGCCAACGTTTTATGACTTGTTGTGACGATGCGGGTTGGTTGTATGCTCCCATCATCTGTCCGGGAGCCCTTGAACCCTACACCGTCAGTAATGTTACCAATGAGCTTAGCAGTGAGGCAACAACAATGGAGCAAGGGGATGGTACAAAAGTCTAAAGTGCTTTTATTAAAACAATCAACAAAAAGAAAGTGTTCAAAATTAAGTGCAGTGTCCACAGTTCCAATAAATAAATAATCCATAAAAACAGATGTGACACGTGGAAGTTAAAAAAACAATAAATAGAAAAACAATCCTTTAAAAACGAGGTTAAAATAACACAATGCAGAAGGAGTCTTTTAAAACACAATCCAAAGCCCAATATCTTTTACTTGGCGTCTCTCCTGTTTCTCCCGTTCGGGCCCCGCAACAAGAGAGTCGCCCTCTCAGCAGCTGACCTTTTCTCCACTCGACTGGTCTGGAGGCCTCCCGATCCCTGGCTTCGGTCGCGCACTCATCCCAGACCGAGACTTGGTTTCCTTGACAACCAGGATGCTCACATCAAGGACTTCACCAACCAAGCCTCCCGACGTCCTCTGCCTTCACAGCCTTACGTGGCCTGTCGTCCTTCAACTGGTCACTCCAGATCCTTAATTGCTCAGCTGGAGCGATCACTTGCCCCACCAAGTGTTGGCCAAACACTCCCCTTGTGGGCACACCTCCCAGCTGCCTACCTGCGAGCCTGTACTTGCTCGCTCACACTGGCTCTCTCGCCACACTGCTTCCTGCTCTTCAGCAACCTCCATTTCTTTCTCTTTCCTTTCTATTTTTTTTTCCCCCTTAGTCGACTCTTAGTGCTTCTATTTATCAAGAGGGCATGGCAGCTGTGGCAAATCAGCAGCCCCAGGAACAATCACGGATGCAGACAACTTCCCACCTATGCACTTAGGTAAGAAACTCCCACATCGCGAATCGCCCCGAGAACCACTTCAGCCACACAACCACCACACCCCCTCACCAAGCCGCGAGCGCAGTGATTATTTATTTAAAAGTGGCCCTTTTTACATGAGCTGTGGACCCACTACACCACACTTGTCTTCTTAGATGTAACTGCTATGCAAGAATGACAGAGGGTACACAACACGTGATTTCATGAGAGCTATGGTATAAAGGTCAGAGCCATGCACTTCAAGTACATTGTTTAGTTTAATTTAGGTCTTCTGGTTGTGACCTTCATATTTCAAATTTCTAAATGTGTCTTTGTGTTGTGATTTGGCTTAGGTGGAATAGGCTTGATGGTAGGATTTTGAACTTAGCTAGACAATTGACTACATCTTCCCTACTGGTCACTTTCCATTGTGTCTGCCTTTTCCCATTTATGGCAGAACATATTCAGGAGCTACTGAAAATTCATCAGCTCAGGTCTTACCACTCAACTATTTGTCACAAAAATTCCTCCTAAAGTAAATTTCCAAATATTGTGTATAAATTGGGTTTCTAATGGTAGTGGGCTTTTAGAATGTATTACTCTCACCTTAAAGCTGCAAATACAAAACCTACATTTGAAAGATTTCATTTTCTTCTAATTCAAAGCAAATCCACAAGGATAATACTGGGTTACCCCTGGTTCAAGAAGCATAGCTCTCTAATAAATTGTGTTTAATAGAGAACTGGAAGTCTACAGTTAGTCTTGCTTTAAGAACTATTGCTTACAGGGAATCAGTCAGTCATTATCCAACCAGTTATATCCTAACACAAGGTCACAGGGGTCTGCTGGAGCCAATCCCAGCCAACACAGGGCACAAGGTAGGAACAAATCCCGGGCAGGGATTTGGACACACACACACACACACACCAAGCACACACTAGGGACAATTTAGGATCACCAATGCACCTAACCTGCATGTCTTTGGATTGTGGGAGGAAACCGGAGCACCTGGAGGAAACCCACACAGACACGGGGAGAACATGCTCCACGCAGGGAGGACCTGGGAAGTGAACCCGGCTCTCCTAACTTCAAGGCAACAGTGCTACCATTGCGCCACCATGCCACCCTACAAGGAATCAAGTTTCCTATTTTTTTGTTGCACTGTGAAATCATAGCCTCTGCACCACATATCATGATCTCATTGAGGTCTTCAGAATGAAAAAATCTACTGGAACCTCTAAAGTAGTTTATTTCCATGTAGGCCCTAATCTGAGGTTTTTTTTTTTATTATTACTTTCTTTTGGGCTCACTCATTTGATTCTCATTTTGACCCCTTTTTTTGAATGCCTTTCATTTATCATCTCCTGGCTTTGACTCTCTGCCTTTCTTGACTATGTATACATCTCCATGTATTTCACTTACATGTCTCTTAACAGGTTGTCTAGCATCCATGCTAGAGGGTCATCTTCTGGACTCACCTAAAGTAAGTAGTACCACCTCAGGATAAGAGGTGGTGTTGTAACTAACAGACCTGTCTCTTCCTTCCCTCACACCCTTAAGAAACCACCCCTTGAGGGCAACAAAAAGAAAGAAGCTCCACTCCTTCCGGTCTGAACAGTATAAATGCAGAGCGACCACAAAGGATGGCATCTCATTTTGATGTCCCAATAGGAATAGTACCTTTTATTTAAAGCTGCACACTGATTTGCTTAATTTTCATAACTTTTTATGTCTTTTTTTTCAAATTAAATAGAGTTTTGATGCCCAGTTGGCACCCAAGCAAATTATCTTGTCCTGTACCATTATTTTACCCTGCTACATTGGCTTTGTCAGCAGGATACTTTGGGGCAGAATGATGAACCCGATGAACATGCATAACATCGTTCAACAGCAGGCTGAACAAGTCAACTAGCTAACTGCATTAATGATCAAACAACAATCAGAACTAGAGGATGTGGATGCTTGCTATGAAGCTGCAGAAGAGTCTTTTATCCCTAAGGGCCAAGGACTGGTGCAGCTACTCGTCCCGATGAAACCACAAAACAATGTCAAGACATTCATGTTTTTTTTTGAGCGAACATCCAAGCACAAACACTGCCTTCAGCACAATTGGGTGCATCTAATTTGCCCATTTTTATAAGCTGGGGTGCAGAGCGCATAGTACAATCTAGAAGAGCACACTGCATCTGACTACTAAACCCTGAAAAGGGATATATTGCCTGTTATGGACTCAAAGCTACTTGCCAGGCCCTGCGCTGCCAGAACTGAAAGTTCGACCTGGAGTGTTAGCCACGAGCCCAGGCCTTCAAGCACTCCCCAAGCATCATATGCTGTTACCGGTGACCACATAGTCACTATCTGCCCCATCTAGCTGAGGCTATGGAGTGTGGATGCACCCTTGGAGACAGGTCCTGTAATGTGGCCATGTCTAACCCTCTCATTGTTCCTTTCTCAGCTACAGCTTGTCTAAATTGACATAAAGTGTAAGCACTCTATGATATCGGCAGTAACGTTACCATCATTGCTCGCAGTTACATCCAATTGCCACAATTTGATGGAGCCTGGGCCAATCTTACCTGTATTCATGGTGTGGCAAGGGCCTACTCCACTGCAGTATGCTGGTTGTATGTACAAGGTGAGCTACGCAGGCTTCAGGTGATTGTTGCTCCTCTTCCAACTTAGGCAGTGGTACTGGTAACAGACTGGCCCCTAAGCAAAAGTAATTGGGACCTACTTCGACTGAAACCACTGGCAAGCCTGGCCCTGGACAGACAACTACTACCCAAAGCTGACACCCCACCATGCAAGCAAGCAGGTAAAGGCATGGCAACCCATTATGACCCAATATGACTTCGAGAACAATGACACTGACATGTTGACATTGATGACCTATAAACACTCCTACACATCAACAGGTGCTAAGCAAGATCCCCTTGATATGACTTTACTTTTGCTCCCTGTTCACTTTTTAACTGTGAGCAGTGAAATTATGATATGCTGAAGTTTGCAAGGAATGGGCATCCCACTGATGAGTCCACACTGCCTAAACCCTTCTTCAACTTAAATAACGATCTGATATATTGCATGACGGAAGCACAGGGTAAACTGAGGAGCCAACTCCTTTTCCCACGGGTGTACCATAGTGAGAATTGTGACCTGGCTCACTCACACCTATTGGGAGCCCATCTAGGGGCTGAAAGAACTTTAGATCGCTTTACCGCACACTTTTATTGGCTAGGCATGTATGAAGAAGTGTTCCACTTTTGAAGGTCTTGTCCAGCTTGCCAGCTGACTGAAAGACCCAGACGAGACCATGCACCTCTTGTCCCCTTGCAAATACAGTAATAGACATCCCGTTCAAGCAGATTGGAGTTGACATCATTGGTCCACTCAAACCCTCAGATAGGGGACATAAATTCATCCTTATCCTCGTGGATTATGCCACTCACTACCAAATCCTGAGGAGCGTGGTGCAAGACCAGCTCCTACCCCTTGTCTTCTTTGCTTTGTGGGAGGTACCACAAGCTTCAACTGAGTTTTTCCCATTTGAGCTCTTATATGGTGAGCAGCCCCGTGGCCTGTTGGATCCAAATAAAGAGGGCAGGGAGCAGAAGATCCTTCCCTCCTCTCTCAATATCCTTGAGTATGTCTCAGACCTCCACAGCTGCTTTGAAAAGTTCTGATCCCTGGTGTCGGAATATATGGAAATATGCTCAAAGATCTCAGGCCCAGGCATACAATTGTGGTTCCAGTCTCCGGGAATTCTGACCTGGAAGTAGGGTAATGTTTCTTGTCCCCATAACCCACTCCAAACTCCTTCCCCAATGGCAGGGACCCTATGAGGTGAGAGTGAAAGAGCCTTGTCAAATATTTGGTGTACCAACCCAATTGGCAAACCCAGTGAAAGAGTATATCACTGCTAACCTCTTTAAACTGTGGTACGACAGGGAGAGACAGTTACTTCTGACCTGTCACTATTCACAGATGCCATACAGTTCAATTGGGGATAATCTCCCATCCAGGCAGATGAGAGAATTGTCCACCCTCGATATGACGAAAGGCTATTGGCAGATCCTCTTGACAAACTCTGTGGAAGAAAAAAACATGTTTAGCTTCTCAATGTCTATAATGCCGCGAACCTAGATGACACAGTCATAAAACACCTCCAGCACATTTTATCCGTCATCCGCTCTATCTGCGATGCTGGCCTCAAAATCAATCCCAACAAAATATTATTTCGGGCTGATTGAAGTAAATACCTGGGTTCTATGGTGGGCAGAGGGCAGGTGAAACCACAGTGGTGCAAAGATGCTGCCATTTAACTTAACTTCAAAGAAAACAGACATGTGCATGTCTTCTTGGGTCTTGCAGGGTACTTTTGGAGGTTTCTATCTCATTTCTCTGAGAGGCCTGCGCCTTTAACTGATCTTACAAAGAAGCATGTTCCTAACACAGTGGTATGGACTCCCTGAACCAAGGCTGTACTCTGTGACTTAAAGGCAGCCCTGATAATGGCTCCTGTACTCATCTCACCTAATTTTTCTTTAACCTTTGTCTCTAGACCTGCGCCTCAGACACTGGCATGGGTGCAATGCTTAGACAAGTCGTCAACAGAGCCAATTACCCATAATGTACCTTAACTGGAAACTGTTGGACGGGGAAAGGAAGTACTCAGCGTTGGAGAGGGAAGCCCTCGCCATCAAATACCAACTACGATATTACTTCCTGGGATATAAATTCATCTTGGTGACTGACCATGACCCTCTACAGTGGTTATACTTTCATAAGGATTTCAACACCTTGGTGGTTTCTTGCTTTGCAGCCTTATAAATTCATGATCCTAAAGAAGGAAGGGCTCGCTTCATGCCAATGGCCTCTCCCAGGCTCACAACCTCTCACTAAAATCTGCCCATGAGGTGAGAGGGGGCAGTGTCATGCATGCACACCAAAGGGTCACCTTATGGGCTCACCTAAAGTAAGTAGTGCCATAAGGGTGTACTGCCACAAACAGATTTGTCTCCTTCTTCCCTCACAGACTTGAGAAAGTGCCCCATGGGGGCACTAAACTAAAAGAAACCCCACCCCTTCCGGTCTGTACAGTATAAAAGCTGCACATTAAAGTGATTAATTTTCTTTACTTTTTCTGGTTTTTTTTTTGTTTTAATTTTTGTTGCTCATTTGGCACCCCAAACAAATTATCTTGTCCTGCACCATAATTGTGCCCTAATGTACTGTAGAGTGCAGGGTTTATTTTGTCCAGAATAAGGACTGATTGTCTCATCCTCACAGGTGGCGCAGTGATAGTGCTGCTGCTTTGCAGTAAGGAGACTGTGGAAGATTGTGGATTCGCTTCCCTGTGTGGATAGCGCTTTGAGTACTGAGAAAAGAGCTATATAAATGTAATGAATTATTAATCATCCATGTATTAACTATTGTAAGCTAAACAAGATTACTATCAAAAGAAAAAGCCCCTTCCATCAATCCCTTACTTGTTAAACCAAGTAACTGGCTTTAGAATATTTACCAAGCTTGATTTAAGAAGTATATAGTATATATAGGCATCAACCCGACACAGACTGACAACGGAGGCACAGGTAAAAATAAATTAAAAGATTTTATTTTGTCTTCAGCCATGGGGCACACCTTCCCCATGTCCCATAGGCCCTACACCGTCCCAAAAACATCAAAAGAAAAACATCCAAAAACACACTCTTCTTTCTCCTCCACTACTCCCAGGCAGCTTTGTCCTCATCCTCATCCTCATCCTCATCCTCATGCTCTTGACTCTGGTGCGCTGAGTAGTGGCCACAGGCTCCTTTTAGAGCCCTTTCCGGAAGTGCTCCAGGTGGTTACTTGCCTAATTAGGCTGCACTTCCGGGTGTGGCTGCATTCCAGCCCACATGGGCTCGTTAAGCTGTGCTGTTCCTCCGGGTGGTGGCCACAGAGCCCAACAGGTCTGAGCCCTGAAGTCCCACACTTGTGGCCCCAATGTAACCCAGGAGGGCTGTCACCATGCGTTCCGGGGGAAGTAGTGTGCATCCCATGGCTGCTCCTCCGGTCCCAGTGTCAAAGGGGCATCTCAGCCGGGCATGGGTCCCAGCCGTCCACCGCACCATCTAACCTGTTTTGAGAAATGTGATGAGAGGGAGACAGCATGTAACACTGCCAGTGTCCATTATGAGTGTCAGGTGGTGCTATATGGTTTATTTAATGAACCAGCAGCTTTTGAGTTATTTGTATTTTCATGTTATGTTGGATATACTCATGTTAGTATACAGTATATTGACAATATTTTGATTTTCTCCCAAGATATGTAACAACATGTTTACAACGTTTGAAAGGTTTGTTCAGTTTACTGAAGAACAGCTTTTTTGGTAAATTAAAAGAGAGCAAATGTATATGCTTTCCATCATCTTTCTAGGAATAGAGATCTGATTCAAAGATTAAACTCACCTCAATTCTTAATTGGTAGATTCCAGAAACCCTTAGATGTTTTCAATGGTGATTTTAGATTTGCAAAATTCTATAGTTGATTTCTCAGATATTTTAGTTAATTTTAGTTCATTAACTAAGTAATCTCAAATATTTACATGGATTTGCAAATATTTGCATTGCATAAAGTCCTTTGAAACTTTTAAAGAATTATTCACCGCAGCACTTTTTTTATACTACTCAGATGTTTGGCTTCACATGGAAATTGAAGTGGACACCTCTAGGATTTTCTGAGATGCCATTTTGTTCCAATGATTTACAGACTCAGGAAAACTATATACTTGTGCCTATTTTTCTAAAAAGTCAACCACAACCAAACAAAATTATGATGTAGGTAACAGAAAATTTTTACCAATTCAAATCACACTAGAGAAATACAACCATTAGTTCGAAGAATTCATTATTTTTACAGACTCTAAATCTGAAGTGGAATAGAAATCAGAAGGCAGAAATTTTATCAGGACAATCTGACTATGATGAAAGTTCTAGTAAACAGTAAATATTCTATCCCTGGGAATGTTTTAATTGCTACAATTATTGAAGATCTGGAAGACATTTTCTTTATTGTTGAAAGAGCTAATTGAGGTTAAAACATCTCAGTGAAGACTTCCAAGGTCAAGTTATGCATTTCCTCCATCTGTACAAGAAGTGTTTCAGTGGTCACATGACTCAATAGCCGTTGCATGTTCTTAAAAAACTGTATTTGTAAAGCATTATTTTTAGTAGAAAGGCATTTGTCAAGATATAAAAAATATATATTATCATGTGAAATTTGTCATCAAGAAGAACCAAGTCTACAATGATAAAAACTATCTATCTTTGGTACTGACCTACACCCTTTACTTGATTACACCACAGTATTGATAGTGATAGCAGAAAGCTGCTAAAAAGCACATATTTTGCACTTCTTAAAAAACTATCTGCAGGTAGGGAAACTGCAAATTTGACTATTAAAGAAATCTTTAATACAGCATTCTAAAACTGATCATTTCATATTGGGGATTTTAAAGGGTAATTTTGGTATTTTTCATATTATAGCTATTTTTTAAAGCACTGCATATGTTAATTTGATGCTTGAAATTTTGTTGTAAAATTAAGCTTATTTATATTTTTTACAAGTACCTTGCAATCTAAAGGCAAAAGAAAAAGCGTTAAAAATTAAAACATTTGCTCACTTTGAAATGACAATGGTTTCAGTTTAAGAAAACATGCCTTCCACATTTATGAGGCATCATTGTGGTAACAAGAGGAAATTTGAAATATACTGTACATATTTTTTTTAATTACAGATTCTTCATATTATTTTCTTGAGGTAAGGATATGTTTCTTGCTCGTTTGTCTGTTTTCAGTGATTGACATGTGCGGACTTATGACAACTCAATGCTGAACACCCCCCCGATATCTGTTCATTACATTCTGTTTTGTAATTTCACAAAGTCTACAGAGTGAGAAGCACACTGAGAGGGAGCATAGTGAAAAGTACACATATGGGTTTCATTGTACTTTGCAAATGTAACAATACATCTGAACCAAACTGATTACATTGCATTGTACTATTAAAATGTCTTTTATGATTTTTGAGAAAGCTAAGTCTCTTTTTCTATAGTGTGTCTAAAACATGTACGAGAAAAAAAAAAAAAAAACTTGGAACATGAAAAAGGCAAAGTATACGAGAGAGCAGATTAAAACACCATAAACTAGTCATTTATTTTTACATGTTGAGTCACTCTTACTGACGATATGGTAATAAAAGAACTGAGCACAATATTTCTAAATGATTAAATTCACTGACACTACTGCCAATCAATCTGCAAGTACACAAGGAGAACATGCAGACTTCATGTAGAACCTGGTGCTGTGAGACAGGAATGACAACCCACTCTGTCAATGTTAAAAAATATTGAACGTTCTAAACTTCAACCTGATTAAACTTAGGTGAGCTGCTGTTACTAAACTCTGTGTGTGTGTGTGTGTGTGTGTGTGTGGTGTCCTAAACCACACTGGCACTTTGTCCGGGTGTTGTTGTTGCCTAGCACAAGATGCTTGCTGACATAGGTTCCTGCTGCCTCATGACCCTTCGCTGGATATGCAGGTTAGAAAAAAGGATGAATGGATTCCAATAGTGTCTGTATAGTTCTTCTCACGTGATTCCATGCTATGTGCAGTACTTGAAGTGGAAACAAATAATTACCGCTACTCTGTGTTTTTCTAGGTTGCTTGGTCCTCATTGTGATTTGTTACGTCATTTCTAAATCAAGCAGGTGGGAGGGTCTCTCTCAGAGTTTTGACTGCATTGGCAGCATATTATATTGATAAATCCAGTAATTTATAGTGCCTGGTATGGGCAGGTATGCAAAACAGGTACACCACTGCTGATACAGAAAAATGCAGGTACAGTGTACCAGTGCATACCACTCCAATGCAAACATGCCTAAGTTCCTGCTCAATATTCTCTCTCATGTGTGCATTACCAGTCCAGTGGGAGCAGACAGTATGTTTGCAAAGTAAAGAAAAAAACCTTTGTATTTTTGAAAAATATAAGTGATTGTGTGACTTTTTTCAGTTAATATTTTCTAGTTGTCTACAGAACTGGGATGGAAATTCACATATGGACATCAACATTCAATAATGTCTATAAGGGTGCTTGGCAAAGGCTTTCCAAGGTGAATCCAAGCCCCTCGCCCTGAAGGGTGCCATGGAGGAAGACAAACTTGACAAAATCAAGGCACACAGCCAGTCTCCTTTAAAAATTTCTGAATCTCATAATAATGGTTCACTTTTTGATGTTTTCTTTCTTAAAATGAGATGTATATTCTGTTTTGGTATATGTGAGCAATTTCAAGATGCTGATCAATACTCAGTAAAATAAATACTCAATAAAATGTTTGGCTTGAAAAATAGATTTATTCTGTAAATTTTAAGGCTTTTCATCACATTAGGACTCTGGTATATAAGTCCATTATAAAGGAAGTACTAGTTATTTTTTAAAATTGTGAAATATGCTTTACATAAGAATGCTAGAGACTTTGAAAATGGTTATCATCATGGCCCAGTGTTGATGGGGAGATTATATGTACTGTATATAGTTGATATGAGAGTTTATATTTTTGTTTTTAATTCTAATTTGATTTATTTCATAAAAAGTACTTTCTAATTTAGTTTTGTTGATAAGTAATTGCTTTCCTTGGGCGTAGTTGAATTTTTTCAATCTTCAAAGGGTCCCATGGTCATAACCTTTGTTCTTTTTGACTCCATTGAAGACTGATCAGTGCAATTAACACCTGATTTTCAAATGTTTACAATTTAAAGTGTTTATGATTAAATTAAATATAACTAAAACTAAGAGGCTTTCTTCAAGCACATCCTCAGTGGTTACACAAAGGCACTGATCTCATTTGTACCTCACCCACATGTGATGAGCAGAGACCACAATAAGAAACACACTGTCAAGCATTGTCCTAAACTTTGTCTCTGCCTTTTTTCTCATGTACCCCAAGACTTAGACTATGCCCGTTTTGTTATGTGCTCCCGTCACATGAGGTGAGTGGTATGGGAAGTAAAAGAAGAGCACTACCTTATAAAGGTGTTCTACAACTGATCACAAATGCAATTTCACTAAATAGCTGTTTAAACAAAAACAAGCTCATAACAACCTATTTAAGCCACAATCCTTCTTATGACTATTTTATGTTATGTCCACAATTGGTAGCATGGATCAGATGATAATAGCAATTCACATCATCAAATCACAGATGGTTATGTCTTTGAATATTAATAAACATTCTTAATATTATAGATGTTCAAAACTCAGAGCACAATGTATGACTTTGCTGAGATCTCTGCTGAAACTCAAGAGTAGACATATGTGACTATTTTTCTCAGGGGAAAAATCTGTGAAGCAGGAGACAAAAGAAAATGTCTCCATTTTATTTGTTTCAGATCTGACTGCCCTCTGGGAGAAACCAAAAAGATGTTACAAAGATCTATTTTTTAATTGTTCATTCATATGGGCTGCCCACTCAGTTACCATACAGTTGAGACACCATTTGCACCTATGCTAGTCTACCCTGTTTGATTAAACGTGGCTCATCTCAGTCAGCCATTAACAACCTCACTAGTGGTGCAATTTTGGGAGAAGGGAAAAGATACACTTTCCATTTTACCTTGAGCTGCAGAACAGTTAGGCAGTGAAGAGCACAGCGTTGCAGGAAAGGGAAGAAGATGACCTTCTATTTGGTCCTGGAGCAGTCTAGCCAGAGCAGTAATTGGGCAGCCAGATATCTTTGAAGGCATTTACCAATGTAACAGAATATAGTTTTTTTGGTATTTTCTTGTTGAATTGATCGGTTGTTGTGCATCGTCATATCCGAAGTGCATTGTCCTCTGCACGTACTCTCCTTGTGTGAGGTGTTTTCCCTAGACTTAGCCGTCTGTAGCTGGTCGCTTTTACCCAGCGTGATTAGAATGCTAAAGCGTCTGCGCCTCCTTGCTCATCTGCCTCTGCTTTGCATTCCCATGAAATCAGGTACATCCGCGACACAGAACAAAGCTACACGGCTAAGAGTGATAAGGATCGAATGTCTCTTTATTTTAAGGGTAAAAAACACAACAGCGACTAAATGTAAGGAGCCCTTTGTAGAAACATGACGTGGCTTCTATGCAGTTTGAAAATTATAGATCAAATTCGTGCGGCTCGTTTTCAGCGTCTGTCTTTATCAGTAATTCACTGCCGTGTTCGCTTATCTTTCAAGCTGCTCTAGGTTTATTAAAGCAGGTTTATGATTCTTCTTTGAATTGTATAATTTCATTCCAGACATGGAAACAATGTTACATGTAAAGGTTTTACAAGAGATTGGACAAATCTGAACGCCCTGGACGTCTGCCCTCTTCATCGAGGTACACGCAGATTTTTTGTCCGCTGTGTCAACTCGATTCATAGAAGTACATTTATGTACATTTAAGCGCCTTCTGTTATACAGTACTAACCCTTGCCCGCGTCAATTAAGAGAACTCTTCCCTTGCGGTGCGGTCGGTTATTGGTTGCGTTTTGCTCAGTTCATTTTCACAGGGATTCCTGCACAGTAAACACTCAGCTATTATGGGCGTATTCTACCCGATGGGGATAGACTTGAGCTCCATCACCCAAGGAGGGTCTTCGTGTGAACAGAGCAGTTGTAGCCATCTGTCCACTGCCTACCCGACTAATTTCTGGAACTTGAAGCACATTTGTGAACAGAAAAAAAACTTTTAAGCGGAATGACGGACTACATACCAAAACTGCGTTAGTGTGATATTAGAATAAAAGACAGTGTGTGAGCGCGTGCACGCAAGTGTGAAGTGTGGACGTCTGCGAGTGCATGCACTAACGAAGTAAGCGTGCATGTGCTGTTTAAATATAATTGAGAGAGAGTGTGTGTGTGTGTGTGTGTCAAAGAGTCCCTGGAGCACTGAACGAGTGCACGTCTCTATCGGTGGGTACGTTTTTTATTCTATTCCATTTTATTTTCATTTGTCCCTCC
Organism: Polypterus bichir lapradei; assembly: GCA_026402145.1. NCBI lineage: Eukaryota > Metazoa > Chordata > Cladistia > Polypteriformes > Polypteridae > Polypterus > Polypterus bichir. The sequence continues at coordinate 789,462 of JANRMT010062843.1, forward strand.
TGCTCTCGTGACTGGCGGCTCGCACGTAAACACAGAGCACCGCTCTGGCAGCGACAAGCAGGCAACTAGGATTAGAGCGACAGAAGAGTGGCACGAAGCCGAGGCAAACCCGAGACAGTCCACCGATTGTGCAATGGACAGTGAGCGGATCCAGTCGTTTTCACGGAGGCAAGAGCAGCGGCAGCAGCAACAACAACCGGAGGAGAACTTTCAGGTCTTCAGACAAATTTGCTTTCCGTCCGGGAAAACATTGTAAAGGACTTCGTCCGCGGTTCCCATTACAAAAGTCCAGATGATGCTTTAAAGTAAAAGGAGCATAACCAAGATAATAACGAACGGACCAGCGGAATGTAAAGATCGACAAGCAGTGGACAGCGAGAGGCAAGGAGGTGTCCGGAGAGGCGACGAAGCATGAGCCCCACGGAGGATGAGAATGTGAAAAGGGAGAACGGGCAGGAGCAACCCTCGTCACCCCGTTCTCCAGCTAGTCCGCATGAATCCAAGGTAAGAGCCGCCATCAAGGAGGTCAGGGTGTTGGAGCACCTGCGCACTCAGCAACCGTACACGAGGAGCAGGAATGAACAATAAACAGAGAGCATGGCACGTCGTAACAGTTAGCTGTGGGGCAGTGAGAACGAACATGCAGCAGACAGACAGAAATAGCCCTTCAGATGCAGGGGCACTGCAAAGTAACAGGGATGAGGTAATCAGTATCACCCCCACCCCCACAATTGTCACTCTCGTACTTGAGCTTCAAAAGGATAGATGTTTTAGAAGGACTTGGCAAATGCTACTCTCTCCCGCAGTGGTCACCAATGTATCATAGTCCATCCTTGCCCTCATCACTGGGTTTAGACGTGGCAGGGTCAGTTAAGGCATCGCAGCTGCAATTTACTTCTGCTGGTGCGGAATGTGTGTCTAAGAAATCTAAAAAATCTGTGTAAACAGTAAACAAGATCCTTGTGCTAATAATGCAAGATGTAATCTTAAGAATATAACAAAAAGTGTTTTGAGAAGATTTTGCCGTTTAGCCAAAGAAAATTACATGTTAAGTGCTGTTATTCCCATCCATTCATCTTCAAATCTTCTTAATTAACTGCGTTTCCTAGCTGCATCAAGCACAAGACAGGAGCTCCAGCCCATCACAGGTCGCCCTCTTGCAACCACACTTATTCATTTTCATTTACTGTTACCAATCTAACGTGAACTTTAATGGAATATGAGAAGAAAATTAAAATACCTTGGGAAAAATCCACATGGATTCAGAAGAACATGTATAATTACACAGTACGCTGGAGCTGTGACACAGCAGCACTAATCACTGCACCACCATGTCACCCTACTACTATTCCACTCATTTTATGTTAAAATATATTTAAGGAGACATAAATAGGTCAACAGACTGCCACTCTCACTTACTGTAAAGGTTCTAAAGATGCATTCTTTTCTCCAAAAGTTACAAGGTGTTGTAGCTTGTGAAGTCTGTAATGAGTTGTGGCGAGACATAACAGAGGGGAGCAAAAATCACAATGAGCAACCTTATAGCTTCATTTAAAACCGATGTATTTTTCACCTGTCAAGATTAAAAAATAATTATATTCCCTGACAATTTTACACAAAAGCTTTGCTGTTTAGTCCAAGTTAAGTCTTCATACTCACATAGGTTCTCCTTTAGCCCGCACTACTGCTTTACATTTCGATGTTCTTTTACAATTGTAACATTGAAGTGTTTTACATGAAACTCCTGTGATGTTTTCTTGCTGATGATTTAGAGTAGGATCTAGTTTTCATTTCATTTCTTTTTTTAGAGTTTTGATCTTTTATTTCTGATTTTCACAGTTTGATTCTTTTGTCTGTCTTGATAATGTAGCCATTGTGTAGCACTGTAATGCTTTTGCTGAATGTGGATCTCCACTGATCCAGCATGACCAGATCTCAAAATTGCAGTATTACTGTTCTAGAGGTGCACTCTGCACAACAAATAGAAATCTGAGCAATCTTTGTAAATTTCTAGACACCTGCTAGGGTGTGCTGAGCTCAACGGTAACCTGACTAGAACAGTATCTTATGTTTTTCGTACTGAATCCGCATACAGTCACGCATTGTGATCCAACAGTCATACTTTATATTGAACTTCATTTATTACAAATCTATCTGAATTACACCATGTGCTCATCTATTTATAAGGCAGGTGCTTCCAGCGTTTTTAATAAGCAACTACCAGAAATGAGAATGTATTTAACTACATATAACTACATGAGGACAAGAATGTATTTTTGCATAATATTATTCTGAAGGATAAAAACAGAAACACGAGAGGAGAACAGCATCTTGTAAATGCTGTTATCTCAATCAATTAGATATACAGACTTGGAGTTTAAGTACCCAGTAGACCTTCTGAGATTCACAGGGGGTAACTGCTAGTGTAGAAACTGTATACTTGTTTCCTAACCAGTAGACATACTTTCTTGCCTCTGTTTTGCACAGTAAATGTAGAATTCCTGCTGATCACAGTTGTGTGATTAGTGAGCACACCAAAAGCTTTTAAAAGTCCAAAGAGGTTATATCAATTATCAAAAGGATGCCTTCTAATGAGTATCTTAGGATCCTCAGTGTGACACACTGCGCCATCTGCTCATAACATTTTGCTGCTGCTTCACTGCTTTTCTTTTTCTTTTTCACATTGCTAAGTGGCCTGGAAGTTCCTGGTTCATTCCCAGTTCAGATCTTATATAAAGGTACATTTTTGTCCAAATCTTTGGGGATCATCTAGTTTGGAGAAAGGGTCACACAGCTGAAGTGAAATGTGGAAAGGTTATTGATGGGGTATTTAAAGAGAAACATTTTTGCTTTCTTGTTTCTTTGTCCTCTTCATCTTCTGTAGCAGTGACCTCTAAATTATGTAATATAACTTCATCACTGCCTGATGCTGCTGTTGTGCCTATGGCATCCTCACTTGTCTAGAGCTGTTTCATTCTCATTTCTACATCTTGTCCTATACCTCTTTTACTGCTTAAATAGAAATGCAAAAATTTTGTTTAGTACTTTTTAGTGTCTGCTGCCATAGTAAGACATGTAATAAGTCATGTAAAAAAACTGATATGCCCAGCTATCAATGGAAGCTATAAAGGTTTTAGTGTCTTTCTTGAATGGTCAAAAGATTTAAAGAACCACTGCCCCCTGAAAAATGGATTGGTTCCTGTTGACAAGTTGGACTACTCTTTGCAAGCAGGTGGATGAAGTCCAACTGACTGACAGACAGCGTCCCTGTTGACTGGTTGATTGTTCCCTGCTAACAGGCAGACTGCTCTTTGCTGATGGATACACTGAAGACAGGCAGACTGATCAATGCATGTCTTCATGTTGATAGTCAGCATCATGCTGATGGATAAGGTGGTCTTTGCTTACTCACTGACTGATGTATAACTCACTGTTGACAGACTGGTCCCCACTGATGAATGGACAGTTGTTTTTTGTACTCATATATAAAATGGTCCTTGATGACAGCTGTTGCAAAAAACACACTGATCCCTACTATTGAACAGAGAGATGGTCAGTTTTCTGTTGACTGATTCCTCATTGTTGATTTCAGAGGACTCCTCACACATGGACCATTTTCTGCTGATTGACAGACAACTCCCAGCTGACAGACAGATCACACTGACACGTGAACAACATTCTGCTAATGAATTATCTGCTTTTGACAGCCTCCTTTCTTTTGATGGACAGCTCCCTGCTGTCAGGGGATTTTATTTTTTCTCATTGGCCTTCTGCGCTGCTCTTCACGGTACTGAAATTGCTCTTCTGGAAACATTTAGCACAGGCACTGCGCCATTAACCTTTTGTAGCCTCCCCCATTGGTCAGAGTGAGAGTGCATTCAGGTCACTAATGTCAAAACATTACTCTTTTGCACTGAAAGGCAAGTTTTCCAGATATTTTCCCGTTGTTGTATTGACACAGAGTTTGTCTTTTTCAGCAGCTACTCCTGCTCATGTTGAAGTCATCCTTCCCATGCTACCCACATGATGGCTGGAACATGTAGTTCCATCCTTTTGAGACTTGGCTACATGTAGCGTAACTAAAATTCAGAGGAGCAAAATAGGTGCTTCCATGCCTGTTGTGGGTAGTGAGCCAAGTGAATAGTGCTCCATTACAGAGCTGTGTGTAGGAGATGTGCTTGGTAGCAGAAGACAACTTCCTTTTAAATCCTTGAACTCGTTATCATTGGTATACATTGTGTTTTGCTTTATAAGAGCCTGGCAATGATGATTTCTGAGAAAAGCTCTCTACATTTGTATATAAAAATGTGGGCACTTCTGGTCAAATTATGTTTTTATTTTATTTTATTTTTTTGATTTTCTAAGTGAAAAGAAGTTAACACAGTCCCAAGAAAAAATGTAAACATTATCCATTTGTGCAAATTTTAATCAACAACTACATATGTTTTTGCTAAACTAAACAGATTAGGAAAAAATAAAACATTAAATGTAGAATGTGTCAAAGGTGGGGCCATTCCTCTTGATCCAGTAGTGTAATTTTTATATTGTGTCTCAAAACTTTTAGACATTAATCTGAGTCAGATTATGACAGTTTCAGAGTTTAATAAACTTTCTGACCTTTCAAACATCTCATTACGTTGTGCTACAGTAAGTAGCTGATTGAGGACCAGAACAAGATAATATCACTACTACTATGAAAAGATATTTAAAATCCTCTCTCTTGCAATTTCCATTTTATAAAATATCTTTAAGAAATGCTAGTTAATATTACTTCCTGAAGTAAACACAAGGCCTGGAAGACCACAAAAGATCTCTGATTGTAGACTGATCAGGTATGCAAAGCAAAATCCTAATAGAACTTCCATCAAGGTTTAGTTGGAGCAGGAATAATACCATAGTGGCCCATGGTGTGGCCCTGCTTGGACAGGCATACTCTACATGGAAGAGTCATTAGAAAGGAACTTCACCTGGAATCTTATCACAAAAGTCAACTCTGAAATATATAACAGAACACCTAGGCAAACCAAAGACCTTTTAGAACAATTTGCCATGGTCTGATTAAACAAATATTGAAGCGTTTCAGTAAAATCATCAAAGAAACATTTGGAGAATAGAAGAACAAGCATTTGAATAAAACAACACCTTGCCAACAGTAATGCATGGAGGTTGATGTGTTATGCTTTGGGGTTATGCAGCAGCCAGTACAATGAAATACAGTGTGTTAGAGAAAATAAATAAATAATCATGGAAGCTAATGTCTCAAAGTCAATAAAGAAAATGAACATTAAAAAAGGTTAGTTAGATTAGTCCTTAACTACTTCATGAAATGAAAGATTCAGGCTTTGGAATGGTTTTCAAAGTCCCCCAACTTAGATATTACTGTATGCATGCAAGGCGGCATAAGGATACCTTTGAGTTACACAGATCCTGCAGGAAAGAATGGGGAAGAATTCCTAAAACAATTATAGAAATAATGTTATTTGGGTAAAGGAAATGTTTGGGGACTATGATTTCTGCCACAGTGGGTTTTGATAAGTTTTGACTTCTAGGATGTCCAAATTTTTGCTCATGCCACAGTTTATGTTTTATTTTTTGCATCTGTTAAATTTAATAAAAAAACAGTAATTGGACATTTCCAGACATATATTTTGTTTGGGTGTGTTCTCTGTAGAGGTTGTGTTACTGTATCTTCTTTTGCACCTAGAACATCAAGAAACCATGTAATTTGACCCAGGGTGCCCAAACTTTGCACAAATCTGTATAAAACAAGGATTGCTCAGTTGAATAAGACACTCATTAAGAGAATGGATCCATAATTTATTACTCTATCTATTCATTTATCAAAAGATGCACAGTCCCTATTAAAAGCATTCACTCCCTTGGGAGGTTCCACATTTTATTATCATACAATATTGAAACACAGTGAATTTACTTTTGCTTTTGTGATGTTGATCAATAGAAAAAGTACTTTTTGATGTTAAAGTGAAAAGAGATCTCTGTAAAGTGCTGTAAATAAACTACAAATAGAAAACACAAAATAAATGATCATATAAGTATTCATTCCCTTCAAGTCAATATTTGGTAGATACACCTTTGGCAGCCTTGATAGCCCTGACACTCTGTGTGTATAGCTGTCTCACAGTTTTGCACATCTGGATGCTGAAGTTCTTCCCCATTCTTCGTTGTAAAATGTCCAGGTTGAATGAGGGTCCTGAGTAAATAGCCTTTAAACCAAAGCTGTGTGTATTTTGTTTCTGTGTGTAGTATTAACAAGAAGTACTATTTTTTAAAATGAATATTCAGTATTTACCCTATAGTATAAAAAATAAAATCTGGATTTACTCTACACATGATCCTTTAATAAGAACCATTTTATATTTTATTTAACACTGCTGTTGCTAGTTGTTTGCAAGACTTTGTTTTGTCAGTGATATAGTGTTCTTCCAGAAAGACGTAAAGTGCTAAACTTTTATAAGTCTTTGTTGAGACATGGATTAACTGTTTTGGTGGCTGTGGTGCATTTTGGATGGGAGACTAACTGTTTGGCCAAGCTGTGTGTTGGTGTTGCAGACTGTGTACAGCGTTTTGACACAGTGACTTCAGTATTGCAGAACACACCTTAGAAATTGAAAAACACTGCACTGGCTAAGCGCCTCGGTAACAGTTGTTGTTTGCACAGCCTTTCCAATCTCAACCATTGTTGCTTATAATTCCTTCAGAGTTATGAAAGGTCTCTTGGTTGCCTCTTCTTTCATAATACAGTTTTTATGGATGGCCTTCTCTAGGCAGATTTACAAGTGTGCCATACTCTTTTCCATTTCTTAACAACTGACTTAAATAGTCTCCATGATATATTCACTGACTGTTTTCCAGTCACATTTTCATAGAGTTGCTTGGAATGTTCCTCTGTCTTCGTTGTGTAGGTTAGGTTGCACTACTGACTCACCACAAGTTGGACCTTCCAGATACAGTGCTATTTAGACTACAATCAATTGAAACCACTTGGATACAAACAGGTGATCACTATTTAATTATGTGACTTCTAAAACCAATTGTTGATGAATTATTTGAATCCTATTAAAGCAGGTGAATATTAATACTATCAATTAGTTTGTTTTTATATTTGTAATGGATTTAGACCAGTTTGCCTTGATCTGTTTTCATTTTGGCATTAATGAGTCTTTTTCTGTTTAACAGTGTCAAGAAAGCCAAATCAAATCCATTGTGATTCAATGTTGTATAATAATAAAATGTGAAAACTTATAAGGGGATAAATATTTTTATAGGCATTGTATAGAGTGTGTTCACACACTGCTAGGAAACGTTTGCTGACAATGGTACTTCTTTGAAACCTTATGCACATGTTCAACTAGCAATCAGCTTCATCATCTTCTTCTTCTTCCTCTTCTTCATCTCTGATCAACCTTCTCGGTCCAACACCTCTTCCCCAATCAGATCTTTTTGCTTTAAATCTTCTTTTACTTTATCTATCCACCCCCAAGTCCAACTCCTCTTCTTTCTTTTCCCCTGTACTTCCATTTCCATCACTGTCATCTTCATTGCCTCTTCTCATTGTATGTTCATACTACTTCATACTCGTTTCCTATACTCTCTCCTATTTTGTTGCACCTATGATTGTCTGATTTCTTATTTTGTCATTCTCCATCTTAACATTCACTTTTTTAAAATATCCAACTTCTTCTCCTGCTCTTCCTTTACTGCCAACATGTCAAGTTCATACATCATTGCTGGTCTTACTATTGTCTTAAATGCCTTACCTTTCACCTTTGTCTTAATTCTTCAGTCACACAGTAATCCTAAAATGTTCTTCTAGTTGTTCAACTCACGTTGCACTCTGTGGGTTATCTCTAAGTTTAGCTCTTCATCTAGGGACTAACACTCTTTTCAATAGTTTTCCTTGCAGGCTTATATCTGAATCCTGGTCAAAATGAAACGCTGAATATTCTGTCCTTTTTCCTTTTCATTATTTTCCGAAGCCCTTCTTCGTTCCTCCAACTTCCTCTCCACTTCCTCCTTTCTGGCACAGCACAACACAATGTTATCAGCAAAAAACATTCACCGGGGGCCTGATCAACAAATCCATAACTAGATCAAATAGGTGAGGACTTAAAAAAGATTCCAAAGTGGACCTACTTCAACTGGGATCTTGCCTGTTATCCTAGCACTGCTTCTAAACTGGATCCTCACTTCCTCTTACGTATCCTGGACAATCTCCACATATTTCTCTAGTACTTCTTAGATCTCTCAACACTACCTCTCTTCCTTAAACTCTCTCAGAGTCCCACTGGTATTTCATCCATATCTGTTGCCTTTCCATTTGTCATTCTTTTCAGTACCTCCTTTACTTCCTCTTTCCTTATTCTTGGTAACTAGCCCTACATTTGGGATGCAATCCCCAAATACTACCCTTGGATTTTCTTTATTCAACAGTTTTCATAGTTCTTCTTCCATCTATTCTAGATCCTATTAAGCTCATTTAAAACATCAGCTTCTTCATCATTCATCTGCTGTATCTGACTAAAATCCTTCCCATCCTTGTTCCTAGCTTTCACTATTCTAAAATTCATTCTTCTTGTTTTGTCTCCCCGTGCCTTGGCTTTTGCCAGTGCCCTCTTTTCTTCTTTGTTTATCTGCCTATATATTTCTGTATTTTCCTCCCTCCTTGATTGGTATCATGTCTTCTTTGCCTCTTTTTTGTCCTGTTTAGCCTTTATCACATCCTGCACCTCTGTTCCACCACCATATCTCTTTTTCCCCAATGGGCCTTTTTCCTTCTGTCCTACCTAATACCCTTTCATGTACTCTTAAAACATGCTGTCACATTAACATTCCATACATGCTGGTCCCATCCCTTTAACATTTCATAAAGTAATACACCGTCAGCAACATGACATTCAAAGGAAGGAAGTAAAAACTGAATTTGGAGCTAGCACACATACTCCATAGTGCCAAGTCACAACACACTTCATAGACTTGCCATGGTTCTCTTCATTATCTATTTGTAGATTTTAGATCTGGGTGCTATACAGGCAGCAGTAAACCTGTTTTCTAGTGAGTTGACAAGGTGACTAAAAATTGAAATATTACATTATGAAGCTTGCGGTATTTAATTTACACCAGATTATTTAAGAAAGTGATTAATTCAAATCAACATCACCAACAATCACATGAGCATTCTGATAAAAGATTTGCATCATTGGTAGACTCAGTTCTACAAATCCAGAGAACAGCAGCAATATCACAAGCTTTGGACAAAGGAGATCCAAAGAACAGGAGTTTCTCATCACCAGATAGTTGTTATAAGTGAAGCAGTGTCAGGCCTAGCATGGACATCTATTGACCTTATTTCATTGTATCTGATTTTACTCATATGAGTAAAAACCAGATCAAGCACCAGACACTTTGATGTAAGTCAGCTGACAGAAATGTCCAAGACAAGCTGGCTGATGGAGGGGGTAAGGGGGGGTGTAGACAGATTAATGACAAGAACATATTTAACAAACAACTGGAAGATGGCATGGCAGGATAGTTTCCTTATTTGGTACATTTCCAAGGGCCCCAGTCTACTAATCTAAGTTTTTTTGTGTCAAATTCTAAGGGCAGGGATTTTTAGTGATTAAAGCAGACCAGACCCATTGCCTTTAGTTTATTTCAAAGCCACACATTTCAGTTGACACAGGGAAACCACCAGAGAAGATGGACAGAGGCATGTGAAAGACACACAGGCTGATTATTTTAACCACAGTCTATAAATGATGAGAACAGGTGAAGATGTTATTTGGGTACAGTCCAGAAATAAACAGCTCATCTGGAAGTTTCCCATATCTAACAAAACTATTATGCATATGTACATATGTGAGTGATTATAATGACAAGGATCCATCACAAAGTCAGAACCCGACCAATGCTGCTTTTCTACTCTTCTGGACTGATTCGTATAGCTGTCTCACTGAACTGAAGACAGAATGATAACTGTATGTTTCATTGGCTTCTCTAAATATGTATATATACATTAATTTTGGAAGTGGAAATTACATTTTTAAGCAAGTTAAATACATTTGTCTCTTTTTGTACCATATTTCTCTCATGTGATTATTTCTACCATGGTTACAAAAGAGATGGGTATAAAGCTCCAGTTGGTTAAGCATCAATAAAGAGTTTAAACCCTGACAGCGAGTGCCACCTTCTGGATACACCTGACTAACTCTTTATTTAACCTTGCTGGTTTAGCGACCAGACAACTCCACAATTTTGTGTTGAACTAAGCAGCATGAAGGAGAGTTTATGCAGATTCAATAAACAAGTCCAAACCTTTGGCATTGTCAAGTCTGTGCTTCTCTGCTTAAAACTTTATTTTACTGTATTTGAGTTGATATGGAAAAACACTATGCTGATCCAGGGATGAGATGGCTAGTAGACTAGACCACCAGCCCTTTACTGCTCCACAGGCAGTTTCTTCACTAGCCAAGTACCGCAAGAAGATGAGAAGTGGAAAAGCAGGCTTAGCCTGAGCAAATTATAGGCTGTTTGTTTCACCAGTGTCTTCGCCTCAGACTGCAGAAGCAGACAGATGGGCAGATGTAAGTAGAAAGAAGAGAGCTTTTAAGTGCACTGCAAACTCTGATTCACTGGTGGCACTTGGGATTCACATTCACTCCAGGAAGCTTTTCATTTAGCATACAGAGCTCCTTGTGAGACGTAAAGAGCAAGTTAATAGATCCTACTTATCCCAGAAAAATATTCCAATGCAGAGAACATTCTTCTGACCTTGCTTTTGCTATAACAATCCTGTGCCTCAAGGCGATATCAGCTGTACCTAAATGATTGCAAGTGGGGCAGCAGCAGTAAAAGGGACAAATAAAGGTTATTTCATACTGAAAAGTATAACAAGGGCAGTATATTTCATTCTGTTGTGACACATATGTGCCAAGTACAGACATTTGTCAAGACACTTGTCCCCATCCTTCCTGCGTTTTCATCTAGTCCTTTTCCTCCTGCCTAATGTTACCTCCTGTTCAGTTTCTCACCTAGTTCTTTTCAGCTTGCATTGTTTCTCATCTGTTGCTCTGTATCTTGCCTTATGTTCTTCTGCCTATCTTATATCCCACTCACTCCTTTTTTTCCTGGACCAGTTTACCTCCTGCTTTAATTCAAATTCACTCTTCTTCCCCCTGCCTTAGTTATTTCTCACTACTCTACCAATTGTGTTGTTCCTCCTACCTGTTTTTCATTTTCTCTCCATTTTTCTGCTTGTTTCTCACTTAGACTACCTTCTCATTCTTTTACTTATTGCCTGCTTTTTCAGCCTCTAGTCTTCCTTTTGCATTGAATCTCATTACTTTGTTATCCTCTTGCCTTCTCCTCTTTCATTCACTTATATCTTAAACTCATCCCCGTGTTACCTCTCTCTTTTACACCAACCTTCTCACTCCCAATTTAGCTGCCTCAGTTGCCTTGTTTTTCACCTGGTCCTCCTCTTTTTGGCTTGTTTCTTATTTCCTCTTTTATCCCCAGCCTAACGTTTTTACTGTTTTTATTCCTTCGTTGGTTATGTTTTTGTTTTCTCCTGCCTTGCTTTCAATAAGTCCCCTATCTGTTCCTTCAGGTATGTTGTTGTGGTAACAACAACCTTTTTGTGACAAATAAACAATAATGTTGAAAACCAAATATAGACATAGAGCCATTTTGAGAGGTTCAGTTGTGCGGGTCACCTTTCTGTCTTCCATTTTCTTCTGAAAATTTTCAGGGTTTTTCTTCATCAAAATGTTGCACCTTGACTCCATGGTTCATTTTAGAATATCTGTGTTCTTGCACCCTATTCAGCATTTCCTTGATTGGTCATTATAAATGAGAGATAAAATAAGAGGATGTTTCTCATAATGTTCTCAGATTTTCTCTTTCATTTGTTTGAATTTTTTCCATTCTTCCTATGTTGTTTCCTTCTAACCCATGTAAATGTAGTTCTACACACACCACTAAAAGCACACAAGGCTATGCTGATTCATACATAAAACATAATATACAAAAACACACACAAGACACTAACAAACTTCCATGATTCTCAACATCCTTGCTGCCAGGGCTGCAGATCCCATATTGGTGGGTAGTGGGATTCTGTCTTTTTGAACTTCTCCCATTTACAGGTGGTTTCAGTAACCTTATCTCTCTTTATGTATACCACAGCTCCAGAAGCTCAAAAGATCTCTGTCATTCAAAACCAAAAGCCTGAGGAGCAAAAGTGCAGATAACTTCTTCCAGAGAGCCTGCAGCGATATGAAACTTCAAACGGACCTTCTGCCAGATGTGAGAGGCAGCACTGGCCAGTTGATGGGCTCCAGCAGCCAGAGCAGCACCCCCAGTAAAAGCCAGAAGCAGGTGGACATCAAGACTCACAGCTTCGTGGAGCACACATTCAAAAAGCCCACCTTCTGCGACATATGCAGTCACATGATAGTGGGTAAGCAGCTAGCAGGTTTCAGAGGGGAAGTAAACTAGATGTCACCATTCTTTAGTCAGTCATTAATGCCTGTTAGCTTCTGATGTTTGACCACCTACTTAGACAGCATCCAGTGGTGGCAAGAAGTATGCCTGTTGTGTCAATGACAGAATCTTAGCAATAACTGCATGTATGTCCATGTTTAAACTGCTTCACATCTCCACATTCTTTACTCCATAAGTGAGAAACTAGGCCATCAATAAGATTTGTGTTTTAAGGGCCCTAAAACCAATTCACATAACCCATCAATGCAAGAGACAAAGATTAAATGGCAAGTATTTGTCAGAGTGAGACCTTCTGATTGTACACAGTGCTGTGCCAATGGCATTCATTCCAAGGTAAATGCAACTCAAATGTGAGTAGAAATTAATTTTAGTGAGGTTTTAGGTTTTCATCATTGAGTTATTTGATTTCCTGTAAGCACATAAGTGATGTGACCTCCAGTCAGGGTTTAGATGGCCTTTTCCTAATCATTCTAGCAAGATGAGCAGCCTTAGACCCTAACCACAACCACATTGCAGGCCATCTAGAGGCTTGTTCAGCCTCTTCTGTCAACATGACAACCTGAGACCCCAGGTATTACAGTTTTTTAATTTTTTGTTCTTTTTTTAATTTAATCTTTTAATTTTTACCACTTAATCAACACTGAAGTGGACCTTGAAGTTATTGCCCCTGACTAGCCCCACACTGACAAGATGGAGATTCACACTTGGAGTCAAGTGCTTTGATCTGAAGAACAGGAAAATATTTCCCTGCAAATTCTAAGTTTGAAAATGCAATCTCCACCTTTTTATAATGATATGTCATTCACAGAATTTCCATCTGGAACACCTGACTGCACTCATCACATTGATTTGTGTCTACTCTTTTCTCTGGATAGCAGAGGGCCACTGGATAGAGTATAACAGTGAGAAGAGTAAAGCGGGGTAGCAGAGTCTTTGGCAGGATGTCTCTTAGCTGTATTCTGATCACAACTCTTGATGTTACTCAGGTGAACTAGGGAAAAGCTATGATAGGAAGCGCAAGAATCTGTCTTGTGGATTCCAAATTGTGTCACACTGCCTATTGAGATTGTGCCACAGTCTTTGTATTCGACATTCCATTCTGGCTTAAATAATCTCATTAGCAATGACTCATTCCCTTGCGCTTGAACATAAATTCACTTCTAAGCAGACATGGTCCATGTTCTATTTCTACTGAGATTAGCCAGCATATAAGGTAGAATGAAAAATAATAGGTATGTGAATGAAATTGGGAAAAAAAATCATATGGTGAAGTAGTAGTGGTCTCCTTCAAAATGGGGAGATGCCAGACAAGACACAAATGGGCACATAGACATTCATGTATTCTCATGCTCCCACAGGTTAGTTGTCCTCGTTCTTCTAATTGCACTATTTATTGTCCTCATATTGTCTGATCTGAGTTCTCAGTTGCCAAGACGAACATATCACAAGGCCTCCACGTGAATGTTGTCTTATCTCCTCACTCTTAAATATAAGGACAGAGTCCAGGTTAGTGCACCACTATTCAGTTAGTCCAGTAAATGTGTTTCTCCCAGTGGGCAAAGGTGCAACCTCTTCCATACACTGACAACTTTGTGCCAGACAAGTGCTTCATAGCAGTCCTCGCGAAAAGGCTTCATTTTAAAGTCATCAATGGTATCCACTTTACTTCCTAAATATTAAAATGTGCACCTCTTTTCTGATGTCTTCTTATAACTCTTTCAAGTCAAAAGTCAAATCAGTCTCTTGCTCTTTTTTGTACTTTCCTTTGAGCTGTGGAGAGATTCTTGTTATATGGAGTCGAGAACTGCCTACATATTTCTGAAGTGACCTTCAGTAGTTAACAGCACTTCCTTTCACATCCCAAAAGCATGGCTCTCTTCTGCATGCTATCAGTTTGTGGACAATGGCAAGACTATTGGAACCTTCCAGTTTCAGCAGCCAGTCTTGATCTTGTGATGACAGTTAAGTTGCCTTTGGTTTAAGTGTTTTCTGCCTTCATTCTAAGACCCCATCCACAGTGCTACATTTGCATTTAAAAATGCAAGCATTGGTCTCCATTTTTGCCTTTCATCCACACTACAGTGGGGTTTGCAACCCACAAAAATGAATACTTCTGAAAAAGCCTTCCAGAGCCAGATACTTTTAAAATCACCTCTCTTGCATTTCAGTGTGGATGAGTGAAATCAAAGATTTCTGAAAATGTTCCATTTGGTTCATGCTTTTAACATGGCTCTATCTTGTTTGGATCCTGCTTGTTAAAATTGCTCATTCCCTGACTGGTCACCATTCACTGAAGAAAAACATCTTCCAACATACCAGGCACAGAGGAGTTGTTTCCATGGTTTCTGTTGTGTAGCCTACCTGTGTGCATCTAAATAACATTTTATACATTTTTTTAAAAATTGTGATCAAGCGACTACTCACACTGTCCAACAGATTCACCAGTTGTATGCGTGCTCAAACTGCAAAATTTTGTTTGGTCAGACTGACATACCACGACGTGGATGCTCAGTCTGTGCATGTACAATGCACACTCACTACAGTCTCTACATAATGCATTTCAGGAAATTGATGGCAGCATCAGAAAATCACACTACAAGACAGTTGACTGAAATTTTTAACATGTCAGAAACTCTTCCAATCATGCAGCTGTCCAATTGTGAGAGGTAAATGGGCATCACCTCTACTCTCATACTGCATGTGATACAACAGCCACAGCAACTAAGTCTTGAGCTGACTCATAAAATCAGTCTGTGACTGCAAGGCAGGCTTAAAATTGTGCTAAAATTGCACAGCACATGTCCGTTTAAAGACGTCTATACTGCACACATGCCCAGTGTAAGTGAATGATTATGTCATATGTATTTTCAGTCATTTTAGTATGGATGAAAGTAATTTTATAAATAATGCGAAAATGTTAGTATGGATGAAGATTGCTTTCATTTAAAAACATGGTTTTAAAATGTAAGCATAGTAACATGAATATAACCTGAAAGGTGACATCCAAAGAATAAGCACAACAGGCAGTCAGCAGTGAAGTGACCATTGCAAACCACAAAAGATGTTGTGTTTTACTGATATTTTACATAGCCATGTAAGCACAAAATAGGATTAGGATATCATGAAAGAGCATTGTAAAAAACAGCACACCCTGTGCAAGTAAAGGTTGTAACTTTATTGAGGAACCCTAACCTACCTTAACCAACACCACTTTTAAAAGAGCAGTATGTTTGGCAAATGACTATTTTTGGCAGGCTTGCACTGTAGTTAGTACCATAGCTGTAGACCATCTGGATCAAATCCTGGCTGGATTATTGCTTATGAAGAGTTTTCACATTTTTCCATGTTCTCAGAGCTGAACCTGAGTTACAAAATTTAAGTGCTACATGCTTCTTTTATATTTATGTTATTATTATTATTATTATTGAAATTTGTACTTTTTTCTCATCATGCATTTGTAAAGCATAACGAGCTAATGACTTGTGCACTTTTGCTTAAAAGACATACATGAAAACTGAAACAAACTGCTCACTTAAAAACGCAACCCTTGACAAAAATTTGCATTTCTGTGTGCACAAAGTGACAAGATCAAAAAGAAAGTGGAGCCCTGCCTGCAATACACATAAGAAACCTGACAAAATCAATCATTAGTATTCAAATATATTAATATTGCTTTTACCAGCCATGCTTCTTTTTCTTCCTGGATGTCAGAAGAATTGTGACTGTACTCTTCTCTTTTATATAAATGTCTGACATGTCTAAAATGAAACAATTGAATGCATTTAATGTGCTATTATAATGGTCTTTAATATTTCCTCCAAATTACAATTATTTATTTAGCAGATGGCTTTCTTCACAGCAAATTACAAAACTCCTAAAAATTTAGTGTTTATCAGAAAACTATTCAAAAAAACATTTCAGTTAAAAATGTAAAGGAAATCACACGGGCTGTAAACAATAGATGTGGAACATGGGGCCTGGCTTGAAACTTTTTAGGACAGTGCTAGGAGCACTTGTGACATAAAATCTATCTATCTATCTATCTATCTATCTATCTATCTATCTATCTATCTATCTATCTATCTATCTGTTTTTTTAATTATGCCTAATTGTTTCAGGCAATATGAATCAGCCAGCTCAGTGTGATATTGAGTGTTTGCAGTTGTAGCTAAATGAGCATTTGTAACACTAAACAGACTCTTTAAAATGGACATTTTAAAACCATTAGAATAATAAAAAGAAAGTTTGAAATATGGCAATAAATAATTAACAAAGACATCTTCTGCATGCTGTGATGGATACTTAACAGTTCTATCTTAAAAGAGGAGTATGTTGGGAGCTTGGAATCAGGAGCAAAGCAATAGTTTCATAGTACCTTAAAAATATATTTTTAGTACACTTGTGGGTTAAAGAATAGAGAAGTGAGGGAAAAAAAATCATTCCTAAAATGCTTTATGGTAGAGTGTGCTTAAGAAGCAGAAGACACAGTCTGTTACTAAAAACAATACCACCCAACTAATCAAGAATACAAAAAGGCTTATTATGGAAGTGATATACAAAAGCAGATATGTAAGGTATAACAATATTGCATAGCATGTCTGGAGTAACACGATAATGAAATTAGTGTGAGGTAAATGAAGCAACTGTTCTTTTAGATTTGAACATCAGTTCTTACTTTTATACTACATCTGAATTATATTCAAATAGTGTCACTTGATCTGACAGTCCTATGCTGGTTGCCTCCCATATCCCAAAAATATGCAGGTTAAGTTGTTTGGTGACTCAGAATTGGCCTGGTATAGATGAGTTTTCCCTGTGAGAAACTGCAGTAACATGTAGGTTTACACATTTTGCATTTAATGGTACTAGAATATCTTCATCCCCCTCAATCCTGTACTGGCAAATAACTTAAAGTTAGTAGACAGTATAATTTTTACTTAATAGAGTATGTATATAAGTAGTAGAGTGTGCTGACAACAACAACAACAACAACATTTATTTATATAGCACATTTTCATACAAAAAAATGTAGCTCAAAGTGCTTTACATAATGAAGAATAGAAAAATAAGAGACACATTAAGAAAATAAAATAAGTCAACATTAATTAACATAGAATAAGTGTAAGGTCCAATGGCCAGGGGGGACAGAAAAAACAAAAAAAAACTCCAGACGGCCGGAGAAAAAAAATAAAATCTGCAGGGATTCCAGGCCATGAGACCGCCCAGTCCCCTCTGGGCAATCTACCTAACATAAATGAAACAGTCCTCTTTGTATTTATGGTTTTCACGGAAGGACTTGATGATGATCACGTGGACTTCTGGCTTTTAGTCCATCAATGCTGGGACATCATGGTGCTTTGAGTAAGTTGGTGGTGGCGCAGGCCGCCACCACAGAAAAACCGGAAAAAGAAACAGAAGAGAGAGTAGGGGTCAGTACGGATTTTAGTGCCACCATGAATAGTTATTATAATGAATTGAACATACAGAGTATCAGGATTAAGATAAAGTGAAGTTATGAAAAGGCCATGTTAAAGTAATGTGTTTTCAGCAGAGTTTTAAAGTGCTCCACTGTATTAGCCTGACAATCTTCCTTCTAGGACTTTCTTGGCTAGACTGTATTCTTTTTAAAAGCACATGACCACTTAGTATCATTTTGTTACTGTACAGCAGTGCATGTAACAGCGGATGGTGGAGCAGGGGTGCCTGGGAGAGAAGCCAACTTGACATCATGCACACATGGGTGTGCTGCTTGCAGCTTGCAAACTGTCCCATTCACAGGAGCCATGAGATTTCTGATATTATTCTGCAAGAAACAAGTAACTTATAGCTTCTGAGTACATCTTTGTAACCCGAAGGTTGATAGCCCACCTTCTAGGCATGACGCATCTCTTCTTCTGCAGTGCTGGGATATATGTTTTCTTACTCTTGAAGGTACCTATTCCAAAACCTTTAGGTTACAAGAGAAGGGCAAAGCACCTCCAGTCCCCTGCCGTTCATGTGATTATTTGTCAGACTCTTCTTGCGTTTTGAATTTCATGTTTTTAACCACATCTGCTTTTTCTTCATTCCTTACCTGCCTTAAAACAGATGTACTAATACATCTAATTCAGGTGCACATTTCAGTGGTTTTTTTATTGCTGCAGCCACAGCATGGATCTCCACCACTTTCCACTTTTGAGGTGGACTCTTTCACTCCATAATTGTGTCTTCCTGTATTCACACAACTTCTGTTACCATTAGCCTTATAGATTCCAGTCAGACTATTGACTTTTAGAATATTTCCTCAGCCTACCTTCTGTGGCAAATTTGAGATATAAGGGCTCATTTACAATGATGATCTGTCACTTCTAGGATATTCAGAGCAAAAGTGGCACAAGTTACCTTAATGGGTTAACAATTCCCTGTCTCCACTGCTGCTAGATAGATAGATAGATAGATAGATAGATAGATAGATAGATAGATAGATAGATAGATAGATAGATAGATAGATAGATACTTTATTAATCCCAAGGGGAAATTCACATGTGCTAAGTAGCACATCTCCCACTTTTCCCACTTTATCTTTCTATAGAGAGATGTTTGGATTAGCGCTGAACTTTTCAGGTTTAACACACTCCAACCTTTGCCTATCGGTAAAGTTGGCATTGTGCTTTGGAATCCTAATATAGCCTCCTGACAACTGCTTCTCAAATATTCCCAATATTCCCTTGGAGCTTGTGATCCCATATGGAACAATGAGCAGTGTTTGTTTTTATTCATTTCAACCATCTGTGCCCCAATCTGAATGCAGATAATAATGCTAAATCTGCAGCTGCAAAGCCATCAGCTCATCCCCATGAGGTCCACTGGCCCCAAGGATGGACTAGATCATCAGTCTCGTGGAGTTCCCCAGCTGGACAGTACAGCCCCCTGTGTCCCACTTTGACATCCCTATAGACTGATAGCATAGCTGTGGGTCCCCCACATCAGACGGATGGATAATCCCCTGCAAGAGTCTGCCCACCCAAATGGACTACATAAGCCCCAATACTCCCCAGAGAGTGGCAATGATGTACACGGGAGCTATGATTCGATTAATTTCTTCTTGCAGGAATATTGCTATGGAGCAACCTGTCAACTGACTCATTTTTATGTGGTGATCTTTACTGTTTTTAATGGTGCTGTCACTACTTTATCTGTAAATCTTATTATTGATTAGACCATCTGCTCAACAGAGTATGAATTATCTGAAGACAGTGATTGAGTCTTGGCAGGCTACACATTCAACCTGCTTCTTCAGTATTATATTGTGAGCATGGATACCCAGCCCACTGAGTGCCAACCAAGGAGACAGAAGTTTTTCCCTGATGTGAAACTGAAACTTTACGACATCCGTCAAATACCCTCAATGCCTGACAAATCCATTGCCATGTTCTTATTATGACAACCCTGTTGTAGTGTGATGTTGCCTCAGCAGAAGAGTAGAACTATAGAAATATCAACAAGCAGGTTCCAATAGCCTCTCACTTTCCTAACAAACACTGAATAGCAGAGATGCCTCTTCCATGTTACACATAAAACTCAAACTAGAAGAATGGAACTCTCCCTCGTAGGTCTCACCTTATATCTACAGCCTGGTCCCAGCACCACTGTGAGACTTCACCAAAGGAGTTTGGCATCAAATTCACTGCTTCCATTCCAACTGGTACCATGGGCTCATTTTTCCCTACATATGTCTCATTCAATGCCTTTCTTTCTACAGGAGTCAATGCTAAGCATGGGCTGCGCTGTAAGGCCTGCAAGATGAGCATCCATCACAAGTGTGCTGAGGGTGTGGGCCCTCAACGCTGCATGGGAAAACTGGTAATTAAACATTTCTGGATCATGACTTAACTCCCTTGTCTGAGAAGTGGCTTGAAATGGTTATAACACTGAAAGGTTCTATATAAATGAAAGTGTCTGGCTTGGCTAGGTCTGGCTCATCCCCTCTCTGTATGGTCCAACACTGCATTTGGAGAAGAAAAAAATAAGCAAAATGTTAGTACCAGCTGTGCCAGTTTTTTTTTTTTCCTTCCCTCCAAATCTGTGGTGTCCTGCTGGCTCATATCCACCATGATTAGCTACCATGATATAAACACACTGCTTTTCTCCCTGTCTCTCTCTATCACTGTATATCTCTGACTCTATCTCTCTCTTTCCCTCTCCCCCCCCCCCCCTACAGCCTAAAGGCTTTCGCCGCTACTACAGCTCCCCACTACTGATCCAGGAACAGTATGGCTGCATTAAAGAGGTCATGCCCATCGGTGAGTATTGATTATTTCTGACCTCACTGTTCTGGTGCCTCCAGACATTGTACATTTGCTTGTCTCTTCTAATTTGTGTGTTACTTGTGCTCCTCTACAGCCTGTGGAAGCAAAGTTGACCCAGTGTATGAAGCACTGCGTTTTGGCACCTCACTGGCACAGAAAACCAAGCGTTCAAGCACCGGCAGTGGATCTGAGTCTCCGCAGCGAAACTCTGTAAGTTGGTGGTGTTTAGCCTGCCCATTGACAAAAGACAAAAGCTCACCAGTTTATTGTTAGGCATCACAACAAAAATAAGGCAAATGTGAACACAGGGTATACTTTGTATGAGCTTCACACCTTTACACATAGCAGAACAGGCGCAAGAAAAGTACAGGCAGTTCACATAATGTGCAGGAAGGCTCATGCTAGCATTCCAGCAGAGAAAAGGAAGGCCTCTCTCAGGTAATTCATGGGAAATTTAGTTGAATTAGTAGTTGAGGTCTTGGTATAGTAGAATAAGGTCAGGTGAATTCTAAGTTACATACATGAAGGTCAAACAGTTCTTGGGAGAGCACATCATACAACTGTATGATCTAGGTTATGGAAAGGTGTAAATCTCAGGAAACTACCATGAATTTCTGGTAAATCTTATAAGCATAGATAAAGGAGAGGAAGTGAACCTGAGCAGTTCACACATGCTTCTTGTATAGTAAATCTCAGTTGCATCAGTGCTGCAGGTGAGATCCAGGTGAGACAGGCAAAGATCTGAGATCTGAGGAAACACATATGATTTTCAAGTCAACTCCTGATGAAGATATTCAGCAAAAGTGTACAAATGTAAGTTGGATTAGAAGTGAATCTTAGAACACTGTAGGGATGTTTAGGTAAAACCCCTATGCTGTAGATAAGATCTGGGTGTAACAGAGGAAGTGTATATAAATCTTTCCCTGTTTCAAATTCAAGTAATTTATAGGAGAACACATAGTGTAGATTAATTATATGCATATTGAAGCATGTGGTGAGGAATCTTATTCAATTCATTCATAGTTAAATTCAATCTTTAGTGGACACATACTACAGGTGAGAGCCAGGTGTTCCAAAGGAAGTGCAGAAACTGAAAATTCACATGAAATTCAAGAAAATCCAAGGTGAACTTAGGACACAGGTAAGGTCTGGCTGTTATTGAGGACGTGCTAGTAAATTACAGATGAATACATCCTGCAAGTTCAGAACCTGTGGCTTAATTTATAACACTTTGCATGTATTTGAGTGTGAAAATATGTGCGATCAAAAAAGAAGAAAATGCATATGGCAAAAAAAATCTGATTTATAAAAACTGGTGTATGCACATTTCCATTCAATTTGCATTCATAAATCACCTTGCAAATCTGTGTACATGAATGCTCCTTGAACACTGCCCTGAAACATCCATATATGAAGCATGTGTTTCAGCCTCATACATATGCAGTCATTATGCTGTAGAGCTGGTAGAGCAGCCTCTCACTCAATGTATTTAGACCCACCACCTTCATTCATGAGTATCTGGCTGTGTCCTGCAACTGAGAGCACAAGATCATTTGTAGCAAGATAGCTCCTCTCCTTTGGGGATCAGGGTGAGGCATAAGACACAAGCAGGCTGCCGCTGTCTCCTGGCACATGTAATGCTGTTTCAACAAATGGTACAGGCAATATGAAAAACTAAGGATTCAGGCAGTTACCTTACCAACAAGCCAGCCACCAAAGACAGTACCATCACGTCTGTCAAAGATACTTTGTCTTAAAATAAATGAAACATGGGTTGACCCAGGCCACTGAGCCATGAAGTTTGTCATCCTCATCTTGGCATCACAAATGACTTGTATGTTAGTGGAATGTCACTGCTCACGGTTAGCAAAAACCTCTTCATTGTCACTAGTTGCCCTTATTGCGATATGAGTGCAGTAAAGTGCTCTTATTACATTAGGAGAACTGGACACTGCTGCAAATTGCCTTTTTATGTTGTAAAAACGTGTTATGTTTTATGCTTGTACGCCCCAACATACAACAACAGAATTAAGTGCCTTGGCAATTGGTTAAAGGCTTTATGCACAGCAGGCATAATGGATTGAAGCTAGTGTGAGATATTCCTGATTTGTTGGCTCGGACCATGAGAAGTGACAACAGGTATATACATAGCCTATATATATATATATAGCCTACTGTATATAAACTGACAAATAACCAAAACCATAAATAAATGTAAACATTTATCACTTTTGAGGTGTCATATGTTTGTCACATCAACATAAATTATAATAACGGCTCGGAGATATGAATTATTATGTGTGCTGGTTGTAATTTAACTGGTTTGGCTGGATTTACCTACTTGTTCAAGGGTGTGGTCATTTCCCATATGCAAGGGTTAGAATTGCCCTAAAAATACAGGTTTCCCCATCACATTTTCTTTTATAAACCCCAGCATTTGTGTGGGGAGTTGTGTGCACTCATTTCAAGCCTCTTTTTTGTATTAGAGTTTAATAAATGAGGCCCCAATTGAAGCAAAGGAAGTGTGGAATCTACATGAATTTACATGAAATCCAGGCAGTTCATAGGTGATCATATGCTGCAGATGACTGCAGGCATATTGGAGTAAATTGTGGTGACCTTAACGAAATTAATGTGAAGTTTATTTAAATCTCAGGTAGACACATGATACAGATAAGATCCAGGTGAAATAGTAGATTTGAAGGTGAATTTTAATTATGGTGAAGATATTCTGCAAGTGGGGATAGATTCAGATAAACCTATGATGAAGCTATAAGAAACAAAGGGCAGGAAACACATACCATATTTAGATAAATACCAGGTAAAAACATGCAAGTGAGATTCAAATGCAAGCAGTGGACATACCAGTGAATTTACATAAAGTTCAGCTCAGTCTTAGTTGAAAGTTTAAAGTAGTTAATACATTTTTGCTTGGTTAATTTCTTTAGTTCGGCTAAACTGATCATTCTGTGATGAGTTTTAGGCTGCGGATGAGTCTGAGGAGACTTTTAGTTTTACATATTTTTAATCTCAGCTAACTGCAAATGGTTTTCTTAGAGTCAATCCTGGGATCACTTCTTTGTTGTGACTGGCTTGATTGTTTCTCTGCAGACCTCTGACTTGGCTGAAGTTCCTGAAGAAATTGATAGCCACAGCCATGCTTGTGACTCATCAAGAAATCACAGTGATTCAGGTGGGCACCTGTCTCCACATCCTGACATGAGTTAGTCACCACTCTACCTAACCAGATAGGCCTACCCAGCTTACTTGGCAGAAGTAAAACAGATGACATTGCACTCCTACCAGCCACTCCCTTGTCCACTTTAAAACAATTTTCTTTTCATATTTTTCAGTATTTACATCTTTGGAGAATCAAACTGATCCTTCCCAAGATAAAGAAAAAAATCAAGAAAACATTCAGGTAAAATCTGAGGTTGCCCAATGATGTGCTGTTACAACAGGACTTCTGGTTGATTTTAGACATAAGTATATTGTAATGATGAACCATCACTAGGGTCTAACTTAAACTGAGGGCACCACCCAGTTGTAGAGTAATGCTATTTACTTACAAGGTGGCAGACTATTAGAGTCATCGCCAATTTAATGTAGAAGGTGAAGGTGGAGAAGGTGGCACTCAGCAGGCCCAAATTCACACAGTGCCACATTGGATAAGCTTTTACTATACTTACTGTGCCATTTTCTTGCAGGCCAGAAGTGTGCTGTCCCCTTTTCCCCATAAGGATGTATTGCAACTTAACACATATGTGGCCTTGTACCAGTTCTCGCCACAGGAGAGTCGTGACTTAGAGCTGAGGTGAGACCTGTTGTTTGCTTGCTAACATATAAATCTCAAAGGATTGATTTTACTTATCCAGGAAAATCTAGACTCTGAAACCTATTTATTGCTCATCAAATGTGTCTTTTTGGAAGTGAGAGCAGGTTTATTATAGGTCAGAATGCAAATCTGCAACTGTTTGAAGTCCTGACTCAAATCTGTCGTTGACTATCATTCCCTTATATAGCACCTTCTAGGAAAATCTTGGTGTGAGTCATGTATGCTTAAGCTATGGATCACAGTCACTGAAGCCAATACACCACCCAGTCTGGTCTGTCTTGCATAACCCTCCCAGAGAAATGTATCATTGAACTATTTATAAATCACATTAAATATACAGAATTGTTTACAAGACCCACCCCAATAAACCACTATGACAGTAAGCAATAAAAAGTTAAAAACACAAACACAGTCCAGATACCAGATGATATTGATTAGTACTGGATATAGCGCCAAAGTGAACAGCCTTTTGGAGATATATCAACCTTGTCCTACTGTGCAGATGAATGTCTAATATTGATCTGATCCATAATAGAAGGCAACTCCAAACAAACAAACTGAAGATGAACAAAGAGCATTAATCCAAGAACAACTGCAATATTCAGAGTGATGTAAAAAATAAACAAGAAAAAAGATCTGCTGTAGCTGTGTAGGGTAGAAATGCAAAAAACATTTGTCCAGCAGGCATATTTTTAAAATGTGCATCTTAACTGGTGTCCTCCCAGCAGCCCTTGCACAGCAGGCCAAGGCAATTTGGTGGTGCAATAATCCTGATGCATGCTGGGGGATGTGGTTCCTTTTAGGTAGAACTGTCAAAACTTTGTGTTATCTGCAAGGCTCACAGAACCCAAAAGGTTTTCTGCTGGTAATGCAATAGACATAGCAAATGATAAGGGTGTAGAAGATAACATGTCATCAAAACAAGCTAAAGATTGAAACCAGGAAGTTACTAATCCGCAGCATCGAAAACCAAAGAAAGAAACAAAGTTGTCAGAAATTTGAGGTCTATAGTTCATAGGCAGAAAGTTGAAATATCAAAAGTAAACTAAGATTAGATTGTTTCTGTGTACAGACTGGTCACAGTTTAGGAAGGAAAAAGAATTTGGTAAAGCCACAAAATCAAAGTAACAAGCCTTGGCTCATTACTGTGAAGATGTGAATAAAGTAAACAAGCTTAGGACATGAACCAATAATTGTAGCCAGGAAGCTCTGCTGAATAATCAAAGTCAAATAAGGAACAAGCAGCCAGAGCCAAATCAACATGATGTTAATCAGAGTATGGGAACAGAAGGATATTTTATAACCTGATTAGAATGAATACTAAAGGGTTTTGTAAGAATAATGTGCAATCTCAGATAACAAACAAGTGTATGTTGCTGACCTCATACAGTCATACTAATAACATCACATGTCACACACTCCCTGCAGTCTTACCGAGCAGCAGCATAGCAACTGTCAACAAAAATGTCAGCGCCCATAACAACAAAAACATAGCATCATAGAAAAATATAATTAATTTTCAACATTATTAAAAGTGTGCTTAAAGGAAATAAATGTACCCCACAGGTTCCTTGGTATTTACAGATTTACTCAATCGATTTGACACATTTCTCACACCAAAAATGCCTTTCTCACATCTGTTCACCAAATCCTCACAGCAACAGTGCAGGTCATCACAGAACACTCACATTTCCCTTTGTTTTTGTTTTGCAAGCTGTAAATGCAAATGCATTGTTCAACTCTAAACGCATTCTTCACTGTGTAGTGCATTTCTCATTCGCCTCTGAAAAACTTATCATGATGGTTAGAACGTTCGTCAGTCAACTCAAAAACCAATTCTGTCACACAGAAAAAGCAGCTCATTGCTGTGAATAACAGCATATAAAACAATTAATATATGCAGCTTTTGCATAATCCATTCACACAGGACAAAGCTGGTGAGAAGAAGCACAGAGCAAATGTTTCTAGCAGTGTTGTGCAAGTTCACACCTCACAAGAACTAGCTCAAAGTTCAGGTCATACAAATTAAAATGAATAAATTCACGTTCATAGTTCACCATTTCAATTTTGAACTAGTTCATGTTCAGTTCATTTTGTATTTTTTAAGGAGTGAGCATAAATGACCCATGAGTTTACTTTTTTCAGTTTTGCATGCCTTATATTAGGCTATTACAGTGTTTGTGTATAAAATACAATAATGATGAAGACATTTTTTATTTAAATACATTTTATTGAGTTATACCCAGCAACAAACACGTATAACCATATATGCTAATATCCTCCCGGTCAAAAAAGAAATTAAGTACATGCAAGTATACATATAAGTTACCGCTGTATTTCCAACCGGTGTAGGTGAATTAACCTATTACACTGCCGGTAAAAATTTGCGTCACATATTGCATGTCCAATGAGGAAAAAATATAAAGTTGGCCTCACGAAGTACAACGTTTTTTTAAAAGCAAAAGCGGAGCTTCACCACGTGCTTGTGTCAACGGGGGTGCAGCACAAGCAGGCAGACACAGACAGTGCCTATTTGATTTTACGTTTTTTTTTCCTGAATACAAATAAATAGCAAAAAATTTGTACAAAATAATTATTTGTAAAAATCCACTATTTGTGCTTATCCGAATACTATCTTCGGATTCAGCTCCACACCTACATTACAGGGTAGGGCAAAATATTTAATCTGGGCCTAAACCAGATCAAGAATGTCACATAAAACTGAACTAGCTCACGTTCAAGTGATTCAACTGGAAAATACGTTACATTAAGCTCACCATTCTTAGAAAATGAGCTTGTTAAAAGGAATAACTTTGACTCCTTGTATCCATTTACAGGGTGAACCCCTGAGGTCATTTGATGTGGCATGCACAACTTCAACTCCTTCTGGTCATTTTTGCTGAAAAACCCCTGTTTATTATAAGAGTGTAATTTCCTGTACAAAATATGGTCCAAAAATGACCATATACAAACAGGCACAGGGATTTACCTCTTTACCTGATTAATTGTTCTCCACTGTCCAGCACTGGACCTGCCCTACATCCATTCTCATGATCCCAATCTTGACTTTTACCACTCATCCAGCCTTCAACCTCAGCCCAGGTTCTTAACTTAGATTGCAGATTCCAGTACAGAGGTTTTTACTCACTCATGTAGAAGGTCAATAAAACATAAACTTCATATATGCATAGTTGAACCCCAGATGTTGGTGTGTGGGTCTGTTACACATGTTGGTGAAGTCCTGTGTGTCTTTGTTGTGTAAGAGTTATTGGTGCCCTATCACAGATATTTGCTGGCATCTCTTTTAGACCTGGTGATCGCATCATCTTGTTGGATGACTCCAGTGAAGACTGGTGGAAGGTAAGATGATAATTCCTGCTAGGAGATGTCTAGGTCAGGTTGTGGCTAGCTTGCTTTCAAAGCAAAGTGTTTCCATTTTCTCTGCTCAGGGTGCAGTCCATGACAGAACAGGATTATTTCCTGCAAACTTTGCAGAGCAGTTGAAGGCAGGCGGCCGAGTTTTCCGCTGCATGAGAAATTTCATAGGCTGCAAAGAGCAGGGCCAGATCACTCTGAAGGAGGGCCAGGTAAGTGGGGCATGTACGGGTGTCACTGAGACCTTCTAACATTCTTTGCTCACTACTCTTTCCATATTTCAGGTGTGCGTCACTCATGAGGAAGAAAAGAACGGCTTCATCATGGTGTCCAGTGGTAAGAAGAAGGGCTTCATACCTTGTGATATCTTAGAAAACATCTGAGGTGCTTGACCCCGTCTTCAGTTACATCGGGGGGAGAAGCAATGTGCCGACAAAGACACAGAGAGACATGTACCAGTGCAGACAAATCCTTACTGCTGCAAATGTGTACTCTCATGCACTTCTATGTATCCAGCAACCTAGTGATATACTAAAATGTATAGCACCTTCAACTCTCAGAGCGCTTCCCAATAGAAGACTACAGTTCCGAAGAATTCAGAGAAGAATGTAATGATGTCCCAGCTAATAAATGAGAGTATGAGGTAGATGGGCATCATACATTGAAATGTAGCACCTGACAGCTCTGTAGGGGGAGAGAGGTTTTTTAAGTTCTTAAAAATAAATATGAAAGCCCATTTGCAATAATCCATTGACATATTTATGTCATTCTGAGGTCGGCATATGATGTAAGGCCTCCCGTAGTAACATAGAATCGCTGATTATTGTACAAACTCTGCTCCTATTTATAAACATGAACTCAACTCATATCTAGTACACCACCCACAGAGAACAAACTCTGCCAACAGCATGTGAACCATCAGATCTGCACCCATACTTCAAAAACCCATTTCTAATCCACTGACATCCGGGTGTATGCTGCTGTGTTGAGAAAGCAGAGAAGATCAGGTGAGGCTAAATAAATTGGGAGCAAGATGTGCAACACATCATGAAGGTCTGTAGGCTGAGCTTTTTATCACAAAATGTACTGTCACTTGTTTGCTACACTAATGCCTTCCTATAGCAAGACCTGGTCTTCCAGCAGACTACTGTACATTACTAAAACATAACTTGGACTAGAACTAGTGGTGACAAGGACACTCAGTAGGCTGGTCCTGCTGCTTTACTAATCTTCAAATGGTTGCCGGGGCTACTATGACTGGTCAGGAGATGCCCATGTGGTGCTGGCATTTTTACTGTGTGGTAAGAATACTCAGTGACCTCATGTTCAGCTGACATCTCCACTGTTCATTCACTGCATTTGTGTTCTCTTCTCGCAGGAACAGATGCTCTGTGATGCAGGGTATGGTGAATATGGTGTTGCAGTAAACACCAGGAGTAAAGGAATGGCATAAAGTCAACAAATGAATAGTCTACACACACGGGTCTCCATTTAACTCAATTTCCAGCTTTTCATTTCTCTTCTACTTTCTTAGCAGCTGGAAGGCCCATGACTTTCAAGTAAGCAACAAACCATCAAGCAAAAAGAAGAAAAACAGCATCTATTGACCACAGTTCCATTGCACCACATGGAAAATTTGGTTTGGTTGTCCTGTTACTGATAACACATCTTACAGTGTCTTCTTCAGGTCAGCTTTTCCTTTTACTGTATTTGCAGTAAACTTTAGAGCAGCAGTCACATCAGGATATCAGTTAACTGATCCGATTAGTCGCCTGAGTAGAATATGTGCTCAGATTTAAATTATTACTGTTGTTTAACCACCAATTATCTTTGTATCAATCTTACCCTGCTAATCTCTAGACTTTGTGGAGCTGCTTAAGGACTCATCCATGTGTTCACATTCCTAGGGAAGGTCTATCATATTAATATACTTGTGTGAGGAAGCAGGGGAGGACACATTGTCATTTGGGAAAATACTGAACAGCATTCTCTCAATTAAGTGAGCCAGTCCCTGGATGGCATCTCTGTTTTCTACAGTGTAAATGGTGGAGGGTTTCTTCTTACAGTTTAATGTCTTGAGAACTTTATGTCATCCTGTCTCCTTCAACACTGGCCATCTCATCAGCAGGAAGATTCATCACTCAATTACATCTGCTCATCTGTCCATTAATTCAATTCACTTTAGTCGATTTTTGTATAGCACTCTTCACCGAGTACAAGCACAGAGCGCTGTGACAGGTATAAAGTTTACAAATTAACGTTTACATAATGAATACACGTAAAGAGTACTGATTAATGTAAATGGGGCTCAGCAACACCTGTCCACCAACCAATTGTTGAACAATGGCCAGTTTACAACAGAGGAGAGGAAAACAAAAACTTTAGTTAGCAACATCCCTGGAGAAAATAAACAGCTGGGTGCTCCATGGTTAGGAAAAATGCCAGTTATAAGGTCAACTAGTCACTCACCCCCTCATAATCCTGCCACATTAGAGTCAGTGTTGGGTTGTCTAATATGACACAGCTAGTTAGGAGTTCTAGTCAGGGTATGCTAGAGTAAAGTAATGAGTCTTCATCTTTGGTTTACTGGCTGAGATAGAAGGAGCATCTCTTATATAAGCAGGCAGATCATTTCACAGCTTTGCAGCCCTCTAACTAATAGTTCGACCTCCCGCCAATATTTTATTAATCCTTGGAGGTTTTAGTAGGTTTGCATCTTGAGATCTTAATGCACAATCTGGTTTGTAAGTATTGATAAGTTCAGAAAAGTAGGCAGGGCCTTGGCTATTTAAGGCTTTATATGGAGATGGAGGATTTTGAAATCAGTTCTAACCTCTCTTACCTGGAAACCAGTGTAATGACTTAAGAACTGGAGTTATGTTGTCATATATCCAAGTTCCTGTAATAGTTATGGCAGCAGCATTTTGAATTAACTGAAGAATGCATAAAGAGTGATTTAAACAGAATGAGAATAGCACATTGCAGAAGTTATCCTACTAGAAATAAATGCATGAGTTAATTTTTTCACTATAATCCATTTAGAAAGTGTTAATTTCCATTGTTTTTAAAATGAAAAAAGGCTTTAGGTAGTTTTGTGATTTGTGTTTTAAAAGACATAATGGTGTTCAAGATTATTCCTAAGATGATGATTCAGTAAAGCTAATGGTTAGTCCAGCTGAGAATACATTACAGGGTCCTATGCATTAACCTGTCAATATAGTGGTTAGTCACTTGATGGCATCTCTACTATGGAGATAAAAAGCCCTTCATAGCTTCCTGTCCCCATTAGAAAACTGATCCATGAAGTTCATACACACAAATACAGAAGAAGGAAACAAGGGCCCCGCATATCACGATTCAATTAAGGGACCAACACTAGGATGGTGTCAATATCATGTATAGCTGGGGTGAAGTAGTTCATATATCACTGTCTTTAATGGAGGTCATCCATATAGGACTGCCAACAATTGCCTGACTCCTCACATCATCCTCTCAGCTGAGGGGGTCAGCATCAGCATGAGGTCTTTGTTCTGTTGCTTGTTCCTTATAAGTCCTCCAGAGGAAAACTTCATGTCTTCCTTTTTCCTAAGGATTGTCTTGTAAGTTGTCACATTTTTCTGAGAGTACCAAACGCTATCACACCTGTACAGCCCATCACATGCACCAGGGCTGTTTGGGCTAGGGGCCCTTGGTGACTGAATAGTTGTGGTTTAACCAGGCTTCATTATTAACATGCTTGCATACTTAATATCAGAATAAAAAGGATTATGGTGTTACCATTCCACAAGTACATTAAGCTTAAATATGATTATTCACCTTTTAAGTACGTTGTAGATTACATACTTGGTGTATCACATTGATGGTCATCATTTTTGCTTTGTGCCCTCCCCCACCATAATCTATTGTCTATCAGTCTGTGTCTGTCTGTGTGTTGTAGTTTCTTGAGGATGGTCTAGAGCTGAAATGGGCAAATGGAAAAATTCTAAACTCGAAACTTAAGCCTGTTATGAGATGTGCTGATTAGTTTTTGAGTCAAATCGTGCAAGAGGAAGAGGCACTCTAGAGCAACACTCAAATACCGTAATTCTGCAATTAATTATGAACTCTCCTCGTCAATTGCTATTGTACTGACCTATTTTATGACAAGAAATATCAGCATCAGAGCAATAAATATTTACTGAAATATTATAGAATAGTGGTTCCTAGTCTGCAAATTCATGTATGAATTTTTCAATTGGGCTTAATTTAATTATGCAGGTGGTGCAGTAGTAGTGCTGCTGCCTTTCAGTAAGAAAATCATGGGTTCATTACCTCTTAATTTCAACTGAAGAGGGCCTAATTTATTCTTCATTATGCTATTTCATTGAGACTATGAGAATTCCTTAAATCCCCAACATTGGAGACCTTCCTGTCATCCTGGCTCAATTTGAAGGAATTACCGACAAGGTAACGATGGAATAGTAGTCACTCATAAATACATTAAGCAGCCCTTTGCATCATTCCCTTAAATAAGGGGATCAGCCACTGAATGACTTCTCTATTAGTGGAGTACTTCAGGTCATCCTGTCTCAATGAACAGATGAACATATAAATTCATGTCACACCATCACAACTGCATAACTCCATTTTAATGCAAAGTCATGACTAGTGTTATATATGTACCAGTAACGGCATACTGCACGATAACATGCAGTGAATACACTTGACTTGAGCATTCATAGTTTTTAAACTCTTTCTCTGTACGTTTAGCATTAGTTTGCTCAGAGGTTTATGCTCTTGCTGCTTCCTACGCAGCTGTTCTTTTCTCCACCCTAGCGGCCTGCTGCTTCTCTTCCTTCGTCTGCATCTTTTTTCGTTAAAACTGATTAAGTTAGTTTTTGTGTTGCAATGACTTAGTACGTTTTCTTTAATTTTTCACTTAAGATGGCACTTAAGTCTTCAATCTGCCTCAAGAATGATTAAAGATATGAAGAGGTAGGGGAAGTGACCGCAAAGGTGGTAGAGGATGAGAATGACGCCCATACACATGCGCTGCACAGCCGTCCTGCTGCGAGCTGCCAAGACTTGATTCTACAATAAAATAAAATAAAAATAAAAAGAGTAATAAAGATCATCACCCTGAAAGCAGATAGTAGATGTCACATAGTATATGTGTACCAAATCCACAATGTATCAACAGGTGAAACGATTTGCGAGCTACAGGTGATTTAAAATACTGGACCGACAAACAAACAGCCATGGTAGTGTATTATATAAGAAGATAATGGAAGGTAGACAGAAAAGTTGTATTACTCTGTCAATGTTTGGAGAGAAAACTCTAGAACCAAATCTGCTTTGGTGCAATCCGTCCTGTCTATAGAAGTGGTTTCTCCCAGAAGAGGACCCAGTTTTTAATAAAGCCAATATGTACCTCACAGAACAACAACAACATTTATTTATATAGCACGTTTTCATACAAAAAAATTTAGCTCAAAGTGCTTTACAAAATGAAGAATAGAAAAATAGAAGACACAATAAAAAATAAACATAAGTCAACATTAATTAACATAGAAAAAGTAAGGTCCGATGTCCAGGGTGGACAGAAAAAACAAAAAAAAACTCCAGAGGCTGGAGAAAAAAAAAAAAAAATCTGTAGGGATTCCAGACCAAGAGACCGCCCAGTCCCCTCTGGGCAATCTACCGAACATAAATCAAAAAGTCCTCTTTGTATTTAGGATTTTCATGGAAGGACTTGGTGATGATGGTCACGTAGACTTCTGGCTTTCAGTCCATCAATGTTGGAGCATCATGATGCTTTGAGTAGGTGGTGGTGGCACAAGCCGCCACCACAAAGAAACCGGAAAAAGAAACAGAAGAGAGAGTAGGGGTCAGTACGGATTTTGGAGCCACTATGAATAGTTATTATGAAGAATTGAACATACAGAGTATCAGTATTACGTTAAAGTGAAGTTATAAAAAGGCCATGTTAAAGTAATGTGTTTTCAGCAGTGTTTTAAAGTGCTCTACTGTATTTGCCTGGCGAATTCCTATTGGCAGGCTATTCCAGATTTTAGGTGCATAACAGCAGAAGGCCGCCTCACCACTTCTTTTAAGTTTAGCTTTTGGAATTATAAGGAGACACTCATTTGAGGATCTGAGGTTACGATTTGGAATATAACGTGTCAGACATTCCGATATATAAGATGGAGCGAGATTATTTAAGGCTTTATAAACCATAAGCAATATTTTAAAGTCAATCCTGAATGACACAGGCAACCAGTGTAGTGACATCAAAACTGGAGAAATGTGCTTGGATTTTCTTTTCCTAGTTAGGATTCTAGCAGCTGCATTCTGCACTCATTGCAAGTGATTTATGTCTTTTTTGGGTAATCCTGAGAGGAGTGCGTTACAGTAATCTAGTCTACTGAAAACAAAAGCATGAATTAATTTCTCAGCATCTTTCAATGCTATAAGAGGTCTAACTTTTGCTATGTTTCTTAAGTGAAAAAATGCTGTCCTAGTGGTCTGATGAATATGCGATTTAAAATTCAGATTACAGTCAACAGTTACCCCTAAGTTTTTTACTTCCGTCTTAACTTTTAATCCTAATGCATCAAGTTTATTTCTGATAACCTCATTGAATCCATTATTGCCAATTACTAAAATGTCAGTTTTCTCTTTATTTAGTTTGAGAAAATTACTATTCATCCATTCAGAAATACCAGTAAGACATTGTGTTAGTGAATCGAGAGAGTCGGAGTCATCAGGTGCTATTGATAAGTACAGCTGTGTGTCATCAGCATAGCTGTGGTAGCTCACGTTGTAACCTGAGATAATCTGACCTAACGGAAGCATATAGATTGAGAAGAGCAGCGGACCCAGGATAGAGCCTTGTGGAACACCATATCAGATATCATGTGTCTTTGAGATGTGATTACCACAGCTCACAGAGAATTTTCTACCTGCCAGGTAGGATTCAAACCAATTTAAGACACTACCAGAGAGGCCCACCCATTGACTAAGGCGATTTCTAAGAATATTATGATCAATGGTGTCAAATGGGGCACTCAGATCTAAGAGGATGAGAACAAATAAATGGCCTCTGTCTGCATTTACCCACAAGTCATTTACAACTTTAACGAGTGCAGTTTCTGTGCTGTGATTTGTTCTGAGAAGGATCTCAGCTGGTTGTTTAGAGATAAAAGTCTGCTGTAACCCTCATTGGATCTTCTCATCATCAGCAGCAGTCCTGAGATGAATACTTTAGTGGCTGAGGTCTTCTCCTGAAAAGCTTGAACTAGTGACTAGTGCCTTTGTCAGCACTTTTGACCAGTGATACTGGAAGTAATTATTTATTATTATCTAGTTCAATGATTCTCAAAAACCGATGGGACTTTCCTTGCAATGTCCATAACATCTCTGGCAGGCAAGCAGGTTGCAATCAGGATACAAGGGCTTTGCAATTTCAAGTTGAACGCTCAAGCTTCTGACAATAGAGTTGCTATTCACATGTACATCTTGACAGCTGGCAAAAGATGGTAGGAGGGCTGGGTGGATCAGACTGGAAAAATGCAGGTGAACTGCTAGTGGTTCTCTGTGCTTGACAATGCTGCCATTGTTCTTCTTTGCGGTTCAGAGCTGGGGTAAAACAAACAAGACCAAAAAGATATGCTGCCACTGG
Source organism: Polypterus bichir lapradei (assembly GCA_026402145.1). Taxonomy (NCBI): domain Eukaryota; kingdom Metazoa; phylum Chordata; class Cladistia; order Polypteriformes; family Polypteridae; genus Polypterus; species Polypterus bichir. The sequence goes on from JANRMT010062843.1 coordinate 825,142, forward strand.
CTCAGAAAAAGTAATAGAAACTTGTGCAATAGAAGTATAATGAACGATTTGCAAAATGCTTTCTCATTTCAAGCTTCTATTTGCATGCAAAGGTCTGTTGAAACTTCTTCTCTACGGCTTGAAATTCTTTGCTCAGACTGAAGCTTGGAATGACTGTTCTTCTGTTGTGCACTCCCTGCCATTTGAAACTAAAATCAGGAATCTGGCTTCAAACCCTTAGATTTTCACTTCTGGAATCCTTTATCTCATTGTACCACCTTAATTGGGGTCATCTGAAAGATTTCATTACACCACTACACCTGCATGATGGAACAGAGGAAAGCTACAATTCATAAATTCATTTGGGGCCCTTCATATTATCATCCTTTCATTTTACGGGGGATTTTCCTTATCATGGTATGTGTTGTAAGCTCCATTGAAGGCTTTATGTCCCCATTATTGGAGTTCCTTGGGTCTCAATTCAGTCCATCTCTTTGATGGAGCCGAGTTGAGCAGCTCCAGAAATATCTAGGCCTTCATGTCCTTCTGTGCCAAACAGTCAACCACCTAACAGAGTCTTTCTTGGGGGGGGGGGGATAAAAGCATTTCCCCACATTTCCATTTCCATTTTGCCCATTGGAAATCAATTACATCATTACCTTTATGTTTGTGTGAGAATTCCCTCAACTCACCCTCTAATGCAGTGGCATCATTATGTGAAATTATGGCCCTTGATCTTTTGAAACTGAGCCCAGTTTTTGTTTTGTTTCTTGTCAGCTGTAGGATTTATGTGACAGGCAGACAATTGGCAGCAAATTCTCATTTATGTTAACTGTCTCTCTGTTTACATCGTTGTAGCTTTATGTAGATTATTAAGAATAAAAAAAATTCAGCCCCATTGCATTTTTGCTTTGATAAGACTTACCTGGCTGAACTACATTTTGGCTTTTCAATGTTTTCTGGGTTCCTCGTGATTTCAGTTCAGCCAATTCTGGCTGAAATCTGGGAGAGGCGACTTTACTAAAACCTTTCCTCTTACCTTTCACTGTGGCTATACTCTTAATCTTCAGTGGGAAGTTGACTGATTGGTCGTAGGCTGGAGCCAATCAATTCTTCATTCATTTCTAGATGGGCTGCTGGAGATACGACCTGAATGTTTATAGAACAGATGAAATTCATTTCACGACCAGGACATTTGTCTTTGCTGCTAAATGCAGAAATGCTTCTTGTCGGCAATCTGTGCAGAAAGATTGCTCTCAGAGGGGGCATTTTGAAGAATTTATTATGTTACTAATCTCATTTGCTTTTTTAATGAGCCTGTTTACAATATTCCCTGTGAAGGCACATAGAAATCTGCTGAGCTTCTCTTCGCATATGGAGAGGCTCCCATGAAATGTAAATGAGGTGGCACCCTGTGTCAGACTAGTTAAAACTGCTACTGACCTCAGACCAGAATATGACTAACCCACCAAATTGTTCCACTTACGTCGCCACAATTCTGCAGTGCTGCCTTTCTGCCAGAAGAGGGCAGGATCCAGAGACACTGAGCCCCAGCAGTCTTAGTACAAGGCAGGTTTGGTGAAGTACAAGAAGAGGTGTACTAGAAACAGCAGCTCTACCCTTTGTCAGATTCCCCAGGCCCTGCTCAGGGTGAACCTAAGCTTGGGATCAGCTGCTATTTTTATGGCCTCCTGTAAAACACACTTGGGGTGTTATAGATGCCTGGGTTATGATAAAACGACCAAGTCTCTTTATTTTCTTTGCAGAGTCTTGAAAGTATTTTTCAATGTGTGTGTTTGCCCAGGCATACAGTGCTGAAGCTGTGTGTGCAGAGTGTTGCCCTGATTAATGTTGGTATAAATAATTCATAACTCAGCAGCTTTATCAAGAATATGATGAACAGACTGAGTTAACAGCCAACCCGCTGAAGGCCACACTGACATGCAGTCAGTCATCCCATGCATTTTTTAAAATGCCTTTTCTGGGTCAGGGTCACATGAAGCCACAGCTTATCCTAACAGTAATTGGTGTAAGGCAGGAACTTGTGGTGCAAGGGACATCACTCCATATAAGGTAGAATCATGCTGGGGTAACTTAAAGCTCCCACTTTACTGAACTACTCTGGACTGCAGGAGAACCCTACGTGAACATGGAGAACACAGTGCCACTCCACATAGAAGGAATGCCAGGAGGGGGTACTGCTCACTCTAAAGCACTAGCTGACCTGGGAGTTGGTCAGTATACATTTTTTAGAGCATCCTTCTTGAACTGAAACTGGCAACTAATAAGGCTAATTAGATTGGTCTAAATGATTCTGTGTGTAAAAAATACCACTCCAGCACAGTCAAGATGGCAGCAAGGCACCTCAGAGAGAAGATTATGGAATCTGCACATACATGACTTCTCCACTGCTACAGGACTTCTAAATATTTTCATACTCGGATAGGAAAACAAAGCCATTAGTTGGTGGTGACGCAATGCTGTGTAACAGGCCGAGAAAGTTTCAGAATCACTGCAAGACAGTAGATACCAGGCAGCTGGAGGACCCCAGACAATTAATAAGATTATCCAGGGACTCCATCCCATAACATTTTCGATGGAGTGTTTCTTTCTCTTAAGAGAAGTGTATCTTAAATAAGTGTCAAGAAAATGGCATTTTCATAGAACTGCTGCTGTATGAAAAGTGAGGCGGTCTCAGGCTTTAGGAAGCTTCTTCCGGGTCTTTTAATACAGTCAGTGGCGTCACTGGGGTTGGTGTCATCTAGTGCAGTAACCAAGGCCCCTGGGTGACTTGATGAATAGAGCTCCTTAATGAAAAGCTGATACTTTAAGCTGTGTCATGAATTCCCACTATTCATGGTGTGCCGACATTCAATTGTTTCACCCCTTAGTGATTTCAGCCTGTGGTCACTGGACGATTCCCACCAACCTGGGGTTCCTCCTTAGTGATTTCAGCACAAAACACTGCACAAACATTTCATAGATAGTCACCCCATCTGTTGGCGTCACCTGATGCAAGCTTGTGATGTTACTGAATGCACTATATATGGCTGCAAGAGACACAATTGAAAGAATACAGAAGAACTACTGCTCAACCACAGAGAGCCATGGATGAAAGTACCACGAACACATGAGGAAATACGTCATCTCAGAAATGACTGACCCAAATGGCCATCTCCTATTAAAGTAGAAAAGACTGTGCCCATGAGCAATCAGAAGTGAAGGCAATTTTTGGTAGCAACCAGTGAAGTCATTCAAGAATTAAATATTCAGGCAATTCACAGTTCATATCCACTGACAAGAAATGAAAAATGGAGCCAGTCATGACTCGTATCTCTACTAAGAACTGAAGGATAATTACAACACATACTGTAGTCAAGAATTGAAAGTCTGGGCCAGTAACAGCCCATAATCACTGTCAAGATTTGAATGATCAAGTCAATCACTGTGTATATAATTGCAAATAACTGAAAGAATTGGCCAATCACGTCTCATATCTCTTTTAAGAACTAACTCACAAATCTCATGATGCTGGTTGTGGTCACATATTATTTCTGTCAGTTTTTAAGCTTAATGTTGTCCTTTATGTATTTATATATTTAGGCCTACCACTTCCATGATGCTTGTTCAATGTTGTCATACTGCTTATTCTTGTTATTTATTTGCTTATTTGTAAACTTGAATTATAAATTTAACTATCATTATCCCATACTGTATGCAGTTATTTTTTATAGGCTTATAAGGTCATTATTGTCATGTAAACAGAGTGAAGTGAAATTCTTAGATGTCACCATGTCACCACCCCCAGTCCATGATTAGTGGCTCACCATGATTAGTGAGTTTCAATAGTTTGCCTCAAAACTTCTGTCTTCCTTACTTGAGAAACCTCAGAGCAGCATCAGCATTACTGTACCCTGGAGAACTCTAAAACAGCTTCTGTGTGGATGCAGCAACACATTGGACTGTGCTTATCAGGCCTACCCTATCATCCACAGCTCCCTCTCACCTATACTTTTTTAAATGAAATGTTTATACAATACAATTTATTTTTGTATAGCCCAAAATCACACAAGAAGTGCAGCAATGGGCTTTAACAGGCCCTGCCTCTTGATAGCCCCCCAGCCTCGACTCTCTAAGAAGACAAGGAAAAACTCCCAAAAAAAACTCCTGTAGGGAAAAAAATGGAAGAAACCTTGGGAAAGGCAGTTCAAAGAGAGACCCCTTTTCAGGTAGGTTGGGCGTGCAGTGGGTGTCAAAAAGAAGGGGGGCAATACAATACAATACACAGAACAGAACAAATCCTCAATACAGTATAAAAATAAAAATGTTAGAAGTACGGAGTAGAATTTAACAGTAGATGATATTACATAATATGATTTGGATTTGTTTAGAATTGTTTTATAATTGTATAAAAAACAGAACAGCATAGGATCACTGAAATATTATATTTATGATGAAACATATGATTGTTAACTTATTTTTTATAGTGAATGTGTATATTCAGTAAATATGCTACTATAGCATATAAATTTTAAAATTTAGTTTATTTACAAATATTTATGTTCTGTATGTACAGTTTATCTTATTTTTGCAAGTAGCATTTGTTATAAATTATAACATTTTTCCTAATTTAATCAAATTATTTAGCAGAATTTGTATTTATTTATTTATTTATTATTATTTTAAATTATACATATTATTATACCATATTTGTATATACTACCTATAAATATGATATGATAATAAACATTTCTAATACATAACGTAGTTACACTTATTATATACAAAGTACATAAACTCATCTATCCATCCATTTTCCAAGCCCACCTTATCTTGCACTGGGCTGCATTTTCATTGAACTTCAAGTCAACTGTAATATATTAACCTTTCCAAATGTTTATAGATATATTCTAATACTGACTTATTTAGTACTATGTATTCATTATTATTATTCTTTTACTCTTATTGGACCCATCTGAATATTTATGAATTGCTCTGAAAGGAGCTTCATTATTAAAATGCATTATTATTTCTTATAATTTCTGCCTAGTCCACTGGCATGGGCCATTTGTTTAAGTGTAATGCTTAATTGTGCCTTATGCTTATTTGCTCCTTTCATAAAAATGCAATTAAAGTTCTTTATTTAACCAAAAATAATAAGAAGAAACTGTCTTCATTCATATCCATTCAGGGAAAGCACAATATGACATGACATTACTCTAATGTTTAGAATAACAAATCACTGAAGCAATTCTGCCAGTTCAGAATTGGAGAAGTGGGCAGTATGACACTTTTAATTGAAATGAATATATTATATATACATATATGTAACCCTTATCGTTACTGTACATATAAACTGTTTATTACAATTAATAGTTTAGCTACATTGTCTTAAATAATAATAATTTGCATTTATATAGCACTTTTCTCACTACTCAAAGCGCTCAGCAATTATAGGTTAAGGGCTTTGCTCAAGGGCCCAACAGAGCAGAGTCCCTTTTTGGCATTTACAGGATTTGAGCCAGCAACCTTCTGATTGCCAGTGCAGATCCCTAGCCTCAGAGCCACCACTCCACCTAAAACATTCAGTTTTTTTTTTATTTAACAATTTGTTCTTGAATAAGCTAGTGCAATATTTCAGCTTAGTGTAGCACTGCAGGATTGTCATGATAAACTGTATTAAGTCAGTGCACGCTAGTAGTTCATAGCCAGATGGCACTCAAGGTTCCCCAAAACACAAATAAAGCAAAAAGTATTTTGAAATCAAAGTCACCTGTATTTATTGTAGGGAAAATCCTATTTCAGTATTTGTTGGTGAGATAAAGAAAAAAATTTCAAAAGAGAAAAAAAAGAAAAAAAGGTGTCTTGAAGAAGTAAACAATCCATTAAAATAATATGCAAAAATTAAGTAAAACAGGCAAGGGCTCATAAAATGTGCACAGTCCAAAGCAATCCAGGGGCTCTGTAGTAGCCAAAATCTCTCACCCCAGTGCTGAAGCTCTCCCAAAATCTAGGAGACCTCCTGGCTTAAAATGATTGAAAAAATAACTTTAAGACAGCCAACGGCATGAGTTGGGGTTTTGGGTGGCTAGGGGGAGAATCTTTGCAATACGCACAATAGTGACACCTATCCTCCTCACGGACCTTCTTGAACTAATAGCATGGAGGCCTTTGAAACATTTTAGATCAATTACCTTAGGGCAATGGGCTCATACCATTTTGAAACAAAGGGCGGATCCAACCCCTTATCCTCACCTTGTTCCTACATATAAATTATCTTCTATCCATTTCACACATCCCCAAAGATTATTTCTAAACTCTTACAAAACAACAAAACATAAACTCCAAAAAACACTGCAACTTTTTTCCCCTTTCCTGTTTCGTTTCTAATGACTGTGGCAAAATCAGCTGCTTGCGGGCTTTTAGGAGCATAAAGGGAATATGTAGCCACGCATGTGCAGAATGAAAACTGCCTATCAACTGACCACTAACTTGGCTTAAAAGAGGACTCCGCCAAGCCTTTAAGTGAAGGCATTACATAAAATCTAAAAATCTAATATTTACCAGAATAATGTGCTAACATTAAGTGTCTTATGGGGATTAATTTAATGTTCCGAATCTTTTAACACTGCACTTGTCAACTCTATACTATGTTATATTTGGCTAAATACCGGCTGTTGTTGGTTCCTCAAAAGATCCGGTGACAATTCTACTACCATCACAAGGATGCCCCCATCTTGAGCAAGGATCTACCATGACTGCTTGGGATGGTCATGTCCCTTTCTGAAAGTGGATGTTATAATATGATAGGTCACTGATAACCAGTAAGATATGGGTTCAAATTATATGAAAACCTTAATCAGCATATAATGCCCCCCACCAACCCAAGCCCTTATCAGACCTACTTAATCTAGTTAAGGTGGCCAGAGGCAGAGCACAAGACAGAAACCTGCCTTGGACAAGGTGCCAGAGCATAAGAGAGCACACTTACTCTTGGTTGTACAGATATAATTTAGAGTCACCAGATAACTTAACATGCAAATCTTTGGCATATTGGAGGAAAACCAGAGTAAAAGTCTAAAATACACAAGGAGAATATGAAAACTACACACAGGTCCAGACTGGAGTTTGAACCTAGAACCAAAGTAATGTACAGTAAGTAAAATGAATATAAGGGAGTTATAAAGAATAAAACAAGCTCCTCTAAATATTAAGCCTAATTGGATTGGCAAGCATGTAGCACAAAAGCAAACACAATTACCAATCTTTAAATAATTTTTCCAACTGTATGACTGAAGTATGTATACAATATAATACTGGTAAGATCTCTATTGAGGTGCCATGTAGAAGTGACCCAAGGTTTTTAAAGAGCTGGCAGGATGGCACCTATGTGCTCTCTCCTCAGAGAAAACATAACAGATCCTGCACTTGTACACTCAGTCTCATTCTCAGTATTTCCCAGAATCTATTGCCAGTTCCATCTTAAGCCAGTGTCCTACACCTATACTGCTGTCTAAATGGGTTTAAAGGCAGGAAGATAATATACAGCATGATTTAAAAACATTAATATGCACAGCACTACTTAAACAAATAGAAATATGACCTTATTTCATAAAGAACTCCAATAGAAGGTCACTTTTCATACTACATATTCAATTCTTGCCCAAAGTTCACAGCATTCACTCACATCTGTTTCTTCTGTCAGAATTCTGTGCAGTCAGGTGAGAAGAGTTAAAGTACAAGTGAACTGAAGGTAATGTAGACTAGAATCTGTAAGGCTCAGCAGGAAAGCATTGGCTCTTTATTCACAGAAAGAGAGCAGCAGCCACCACACATCCCACAACCACTGTATTTGTGTTCACCAAGAAAAAGCCAGGGACAAAGCATTTTAATGTACATCACTGCACAATGGCTTCTGGACTCTCTGAAAGTCAAGGCAAATACATTTTTGAAATTTGCACTAGGCAGAGTACAATTTAAATCATGAAGTGGAGGTCAACTCTTGATCTCCCCCGTGCCCATCTCTTCCAACTGCTCATTAGTATTAGCACTTAGGCCTCCAAGGCGCCTCCGCCGTGTCCCAAAATGTCTCTCAATATTTGTAGTTACTTCTCTCTGTAGGTTGCGCTCATTCACTTTGCCTATCATCTGCACCCATGGGTGCTGCAGAACTTGCTGGGCAGTGTGGCGCTCCTGTGGGTTGACCACCAGTAGTTTGCTGATCAGATTTTTGGCACCTACAGCAGAAAAGAAAGGCAAACTAATTGGTACATGCAAGATGCAACAAAACACAGACTCCACTTCTGAAAACTTTAAGGCTTTAAAAATGTTGCGGAGAAACATTAAATCTTAGCTACTATAAATAAATACATTTTTAGACAGTAAAATATAAGCATTAGTAGCTGACATAAGTAAACAGCCTAGCCTGGTCATATGCAAATCTTGGTGACAAGATCATTATATGAACCTAAGCTCACCAGACAAAAAATTAATCACAGCCTGTGTAAGAGATGAGACATACTTCAGACATCAACAGAGAACACCCCGGTATGAGAACTGTACTGCTAATAGCTGTGCTAAGGAGCTCACAGAGTAACATGGAGTAATGGTGTGCCATGTGTGTTTAGTTCAAAATGGGTTGCACAATAGGCATGAATGGTTGGAACCACCACTGTGACAGCAAACCGCTTTGCCATACGTCAAGAGTTGTTGCAGACAGTCAATGTGGGCTCACAACAAGCCATTTTCAAATTAGACCTCAGAAGGGAGTTGCTTGCCATGGATATCTGGAGCAGAGTACCATGAAAGAGGCCTTTGCTAAAAGCTATTCACAAAGCTGCATGGTTTCAGTAGGCATGGAACTACAAACACTGGACTGTTGACATCGGGAAATGTGTTATCTGGTCTGATGAGCCGCATTTGTGCTTGTACTCAAATGATGCGAAGTGACGGGTACATCGTAAACCTTATGCAGAACTTCCATGAGTTCCATGTGCAAGGTGCTGTTCAAATGAAGAGTGGCTCTTTGATGTTCTGGGGGTATTTCAATTCTGAGGAAATGAGTCTTTTAATTGACATGACAATATACTTGAACCAGAAGGGCTATATTGGGCTTCTGGACAACTAAGTGTTCATGTGTTACCTTTTGTCTTTCATCTCCAGAGTGAACACAGAATGGTTACCCCCATCTTCCAAGATGGCAATTGTCATGAAGAACATTCTGAAGCATTCTTGTATTTTAACTGGCCCACAAAATGCCCAGTTTAAAATCCAATAGAACATCTCCCTAACTATTTGGAACATTAAGTAAAATGCCAGTGGTGCCATCTGACCAGTCTGTCCAAACTTTGGGATTTGGTGCTGAAAGAAGAGGAGAAGGAGGAGGAGGAGGTTGGGAGCATGAACTGATACTCACATTGCTGCACCCACCACATGACTAACCACCTCTGGATCTGCAGGTCCTCTAACTTGCAGGGAAAATTTGGAGCTTGGTGGCAGGACTGGCACTCCAGCCACAGTAAAAAACCTTACACTGTTCTATTCCATTCAAACTAGTGTGGCGCTGAGGTGTCACCCATTGCACAACTGAAAGAGAAGATGAAAATTGATGCTGCTTACATCCACAAACTGGTGTCACCCGTGCCAGACTGAATTGCAGCTGCTCTTTGTTCTCATGGAAGAGATATGCGATACTAGATAAGATTTAGCCTGGGGTGACTAATTTTTTGTCCTGTGTCCCAGATTTTTGTAAGTTGAATTATTCTCAAACCACTTAATCGAATTCAAGTAAACACAAAAGGGGATCAGCATCACAAAAGAATAAGATCTGCCCTCTTTCTTAGTCTGGGCCAACTGAATAGGCTTCACCGCAAGGCAACCTAACACCAACTCAGATAGCAGGGTTTCTGCATGCACAGATCCAGAAATGGAGCTAAAGCTTCTAAAAATCAAAAAGTAACCTTAAAAGAGGAGTGGAATTAACCATGAAACCACTGGTCCCAAAGTACAAAAAAAGTTCCTTAGTTAAAAGAGCATATGTATAAGTTTTGGCCAAAGAACAGACACCTAAATCAAATGAATCCAGTCCAAAATCCACAAAAACAGTACCTGAAGATGAAGTAGTTATCCAAAGCCAGAAAATCCATACAGAAAGTACAAAAATACACAGAAGCAGAAAACTAGATAGAACAAAATTCTGAAGCTTCAGAGTGACTGGGACTCTGGTTTAAATTAAAACTTGGACGGCAGCCAAATTGCATAATAAGTTGGCCACACCTCCTGTGGTTCAAAATAGAGGAGACAGGGAAATGACATAAAAAGCTAACATCTTCCTACCAAAGATATTTCTGTCGACTAAATAAAAATTCCTTCTATTTAAAATTTAAATAGAACTTGAACAAATACGATAGTTCATAATATCCACGCAGACTTGCACGTAAGAGCGGGAGTTATCCGTTTTAACAAGCAGCGTCTTGCACTGATACGAAATAGCTGTGTGTGTATATATGTAGATATGTATGTATATGTATATATATGTTTATATATGTGTGTGTGTATGTATATATATATGTATTTGTGTGTATATATGTGTGTGTATGTATGTATGTGTGTATGTATATGTATGTGTATATATGTAGATATATATATGTATGTATATATGTGTGTGTGTATATATATGTGTATATGTATAGATATGTATATATATATGTTTATGTGTGTGTGTGTAAATATATATATATATATTTATATATCTATACTAATAAAAGGCAAAGCCCTCACTCACTCACTCACTCACTCACTCACTCACTCACTCACTCACTCACTCATCACTAATTCTCCAACTTCCCGTGTAGGTAGAAAGCTGAAATTTGGCAGGCTTATTCCTTACAGCTCACTTACAAAAGTTAAGCAGGTTTCATTTCGAAATTCTACACGTAACGGTCATAACGGTCGATAACGGTCGACAAAGTCCGCCATGTTGAACTTTCTTATTTATGGCACCATCTTCACGAAATTTGGTAGGCGGCTTCCCTGCGCTAACCAAAACCGATGTATGTACTTATTTCGGTGGTATGACGCCACTGTCGGCCGCCATATTGAATTTTCCAAACATCACTAATTCTCCAACTTCCCGTGTAGGTAGAAGGCTGAAATTTGGCAGGCTCATTCCTTACACCTTACTTACAAAAGTTAAGCAGGTTTCATTTCGAAATTCTACGCGTAACGGTCATAACGGTCAACAATGTCCACCATGTTGAACTTTCTTATTCATGGCCCCATCTTCACGAAATTTGGTAGGCGGCTTCCCTGCAGTAACCGAAACCAATGTACATACTTATTTCGGTGGTATGACACCACTGTCAGCCGCCATATTGAACTTTCCAACGTCACT
>JANRMT010062843.1:856171-886317 GCA_026402145.1 Polypterus bichir lapradei
ATAGATAGATAGATAGATAGATAGATAGATAGATAGATAGATAGATACTTTATTAATGTCAAGGGGAAATTCACATAATCCAGCAGCAGTATACTGATACACAAAAAAAAAAAAATTAAATTAAAGAGTAATAAAAATGCATGTAAAAACAGACAATAACTTTAAATAATGTTAGCATTTACTCCCCCGGGTGGAATTGAGGAGTCGCATAGTGTAGGGGAGGAAAGATCTCCTCAGTCTGTCAGTGGAGCAAGACAGTGACAAAAGTCTGTCACTGATGCTTCTCTTCTGCCTGGAGATGACACTGTTAAGTGGATGCAGTGGATTCTCCATGATTGACAGGAGTTTGCTTAGTGCCCGTCGCTCTGCTACAGATGTTAAACTGTCCAGCTTTATTCCTACAATAGAGCCTGCCTTCCCAACAAGTTTGTCCAGGCGTGAGACGTCCTTCTTCTTTATGCTGCCTCCCCAGCACACCACCGCATAGAAGAGGGCACTTGCCACAACCATCTGGTAGAACATCTGCAGCATCTTATTGCAGATGTTGAGGGATGCCAACCTTCTAAGAAAGTATAGTCAGCTCTGACCTTTCTTACACAGAGCATCAGTATTGGCAGACCAGTCCAATTTGTCATCCAGCTGCACTCCCAGGTATTTATAGGTCTGCACCCTCTGCACACAGTCACCTCTGATGATCACGGGGTCCATGAGGGGCCTGGGCCTCCTAAAATCCACCACCAGTTCCTTGGTCTTCCTGGTGTTCAGGTGTAAGTGGTTTGAGTCGCACCATTTAACAAAGTCTTTGATTAGCTTCCTGTACTCCTCCTCCTGCCCACTCCTGATGCAGCCCACGATAGCAGTGTCATCAGCGAACTTTTGCACGTGGCAGGACTCCAAGTCGTATTGGAAGTCTGATGTATATAGACTGAACAGGACCGGAGAAAGTACAGTCCCCTACAGAGCTCCTGTGTTGCTGACCACAATGTCAGACCTGCAGTTCCCAAGACGCACATACTGAGGTCTGTCTGTAAGATAGTCCACGATCCATGCCACCAGGTGTGAGTCTACTCCCATCTCTGTCAGCTTGTTCCTAAGGAGCAGAGGTTGGATGGTGTTGAAGGCGCTAGAGAAGTCTAAAAACATAATTCTTACAGCACCACTGCCTCTGTCCAGGTGGGAGAGGAATCGGTGTAGCATATTGATGATGGCATCCTCCTCTCCCACCTTCTCCTGGTCAAGGGTCAAGGGCGTGGCGGACCTGTGGCCTCAGGTGGTGAAGCAGCAGCCACTCCATGGTCTTCATCACATGTGACGTCAGAGCAACAGGCTGGAAGTCATTCAGCTCACTAGGACGTGATACCTTTGGGACTGGGGTGACACAAGATGTTTTCCAAAGATGTTTTCACAATCTTCTCAGATGTATAATAAATTGGGGTTCCAAGGCCATCTCATTTTGTATTTTAATTTTTTGAAATAAATTAATAAGTGTATAGAAAAATTGTTAGATGTTTTATAAAATGTGGGCACTGGTAGGTGAAGTAACCTACTCAGGATCATGTAGACACTGAATTGAACAAGAAGACTTACAGGATGGAATCTTAGCCAGCTGGTCAAAATGGTCACCAGCATCAGTAAGTCAACTAGACTAACTTTAGCTGCGGCACTCTGGGCTTTTGGCATCCAGCAGACCCAGTAAATAAGAACAAGTGATTGCTAGGTCCAACTGTGCAGAGTGTTAAAGTCTTGGCATCACATATTCAATGGGTTAGGAAAGAGGAAGCAGTTGCTTGTGTGCTCACTTATGAATTTCAATGATTTACAATGTTTTAAAAAAGGATTGGTTGCTGGACTAAAAGTGTCCACTGGTTATAATGTACTAAGAAAGCCCCCAACATAAACTGCCTGAAAGAGGCACTCATTGACTCAGCCATATGACTATAAAGAGACAAATGAAATGTGAAACAATGTGAGAAAAATTAAGTCAAAATAGTAATGGGACTCAGCAGTATTTTGGGAGATAATTTTAGGTGTCTTCAAAAATCAAGCAGCACACTGTGTTTGTGCTTAGCCTTTGGTTTGATTGTGAATTACCTAAAGAGAAGGAAAGCAGACCTCTGTGCTTTTTACACTGATGGTCGCTGAACCAGCACTAGCCTATTTCAGGAGATGGCTGCATTTATTTAAGTAAATTATTAGCTACATATGGTCTGCGGGATAACTGCTGCCACTGTGACAGTCACTTGACAGGTATGCTTCTCCATGGAAATGACATATACAATGGCAGCGGCAGAAACACTTCAGCTATGGTACAACCCCCCCCCCCCCCCAAGCTCTACCAACATGCAGCAGTTTGACTCACCAGAAGATTCTCAGGTTTCAGGTCCCGGTGCACAATATTTTTGCTATGGATGTAGGCCAGTGCCTGACAGAGATCTGTAATAATCAGAGCGGCATTGTGTTCTGTAAACTTCACGCTTTCTGTGATAGCGTCGAAAAGATCTCCTCCTTGAATGTACTCCATGATGAGGAAGATCTGCTGCTCTGATTCATACTCCTCCAGTAGTCGCACAATATTGGGATGTGAGAGACTCTTGATGATAGAAATCTCATTTTCAATCATGTGTTCCTTCCCCTTCAATTTAGCCTTATCGATGATTTTCATGGCATAGCTGGTGTCACCATTATGAGGCTTGCACTCTTTGACCACAGCAAAGTTGCCATCTCCAATGACACGGCCGATCTCGTAGAGGCTCTCTACAAAATCTTGAGTTGCCATGTGTCGGCTTGGACTCTGCTGTGTGTCAGAGTTCTCCTGCACTCTAGAAGCCGTTCTCACAGGGGTTGTACTCCGAGTTAAGTCAACCTGCACTTCCTTGTCAGAGGAAGTCTTCTCCAGCAACACCTCTTGATGCAGCTCAGCACTTTTGAGAGAGTCTTTTATTTCCTGAACAGGGACTTCAAAACATGGTCTGTTGTTCCTCCAGCAAGTGTGACATCCTCTTCGTCTGCTTTTCAGGACAACTTCAGGCCCCTCTCCATTAAAACACTTCTGCTTCCGTCTGACCTCGTACAGGTGATCCTGGGGCCTACTGTTTGTCTCATCTGACATGGCTTGCGCTGCTTTCCTACATTTGTCACAGAGGATTTCTGGCTGTAATTTATTCTCTACCATTTCATTTCTTCGGTGCTGTTTATCTAGTCGCTCCTGTTCCCACCGCCGAGCTCTCTCTCTTTCCTCCTGCTTTGCTTTTGCTCGGACTCTTTCTAGGTTAAGGGCTGCTTTGCTCGGGACATTGCTTCTCAGGGGCTGCTTGGTGACCTCTGATCCTCTGTGGGGGCTGCAATTCAGCTGGCACGAACGTTCCCAGTCTTGCTGCAATGCATTCTGGGAATAAGGACTGTCAGGATAGATATCCTGCAGGACCTGCTGCACATCTGTAAGTGTGAGTGTCTTCCTACCTGCAGCAATAAAGATGTCATCACCACGGAAGAAATCTGAAATACTCCTGATTTCTCGACCTTTGAGGCTGAACAGCCGTTTTACTCCATTATTCTTCCAGTACTGCAAACCGAGAGCTTCTGAGATGTCAGCCACAAGCTGCTCAAAGGTTTGCACAGAATGTCGATTAAGAAGAATGCTTATCTTTCTCAGCTGCTTTCGGCCACTAGGCTTTACAACAGTCACAATGCGCGGTTTTGCTGGATTGTTCTCCAAGGGGACATTCTGGAAGGGTTTGTTAAAGCTGCTGGGACCAGAAAAGGACTTCACCAAAACCTTGCTGTCCTGGCTGCTGGGCAACACTCCTAAACTCTTTCTTTGAATTATATTCTTCATGGATGAGTGAACAGGAGATGGTGGACCTGCAGAAAAGCAATGAAAAGGAAATAGTGCTCACTAAAGCTTTAAGGTACTATATTAGGTTCCAGGGAAGAAGGTAGTACTGAAATTCAAATTGTTTATCTTCAGAATTTCATGGGATCAAAATTCAAATATCAAAGGCAGCCATGGGGCAGCTCCCACCTACTGTATGTACACAAATTTTCTTTTAGTTGTTATGTGGAACTTCAACAAAACAAGCTTCAGCAGAAAGATGTGTTTAAAAATTCAAAAGGGAAAATGAAAATTTGCAGAACCAGGAAAAGAAAGTGGATATATACCTGTAAGGGTTTCTTTGGGTACAAGCAAGAGAACAAACATTCTTAGTCAAGCATAATGCCATAAAGTCATGAATGTAGACCTAAATGTCAAGCAGATGTTGTTGAGAACACACCCATATGAACACATGGATACCCTTCAGTCATGAAGGCTGTGTCAGCTGAGTACATACTGTATAAGATGCAATGAGTCTCTCCAGCATATTTCATTGTCTCACACACACAGTCACAGACTAAATCAATGGTACAAAATGGGATAGCACAATTAAGTTCAGATACACATATGTTAATAAAGTTAATAATACCCGGAAATATACACTTGTGGATACACAAAGACACCATACTCCATACTCACACTCTTACAAGATGATGTTAAGTGCTGTGTGAAAACAGTGCATACCACACACTAACTGAGGGAAACACAAGTAACTGCACAGTTAAAATGCACATACTTGAGTCACGCACATGCACATGGTCACTGAGTGATACACACAGTCACAGGCAGATGATACCTTCACAAAGAAATTAGTGACTCCAGCAACTTACAGAGGAGACTAAGAAAGCACTACATACAATGCACAGTGCTGTGACGAATCTTGCTTTGTGAGGCGGAGAAGCCGGACGTAGCGTTTGATTAAGTTGAGACACATCCGCTTACTGGGCTCTGGTTTCCACGGTAACTGCAGACACAATGGGAGCCTTTTAAGCTGTGTACACAAGTTGGGAAGCTGACTTGGAGTGAGGAAGCACCATCCTGGATCTCCTCTTCATTCATAAATAACCATGTTTATACTGGCAAGAAAAAGATCATGAGCCACTGCCAAAATGGGGAAACTCTGGAAACTCTTTGAAAATGTTGGCTTGGAAAAGTGATTAGTGGAATTTGAATGCCTGCCTGCATCTTAAGTGAGAAAAGGAAGGAATGATATGCAAAGGTTGGAAGGAGGAGTAGGCACCACTACTGGGTATTCCAGTGGACAAGGCCACGACCCACAGGTGACAAATGGTGTTATTAAAGTGTGAGGTATGTGAGTGATAGCAATAAAATGCATCAGAACACATTCAGCAATACAGAAGGACACAGAAAATTTAATCTACTCTACCTAATACCAACCAATGCAGAGTCCTTAACCAGTATTATTTTACAGACCTGCCACTCACAAAACAAACACACATGCCAGTACCCTTTTACTCTGCCCCCGCATTCTTCTCTCCTGCTGAGCAGCTTTCGGTACCCCTTTGCCCAGAAAGGATCCTGCCAGTATCATGCCAGCTACTCAGTGAATAATTCAGCAGAAAAGGCCATGGATGGAGGGCCACTGTATCTTAAGATGCCACATGAGCAGAGAGGCAGTGAAATGCAAACGGACAAATCTGATCAGCAGTGTTAGTTTACAGCTTCAAAATTTGCAGTGCCAACAACAAATTAAGAAAGTATGCCTAACAGCTTGTACCAAGGATGGTATCCAAGTGCAGCAGCTTCTGTCTCTCCTGTACCATTCTGACTGAGAGAGCCAATCAGTAACTAGGCACCCCCAGCGTTTACAGTATTTTGCCTGCACAATTACCCAGTAACGCAAATGGGGATAGAGGAGCCCCACAAGAGTATTTAAGATCAGCATGCTGGTTTTGTTTTTTTTCCCAAAACCACTCCTCCCTACAATAGCCCAGAGACTGATATAGCTGTTTGCTCCTCTTCCTCTATATTCTCTGGGGCATCATTTGCCAACAAATGGGGAGCCCGCTGGCAGAAAATGCGCTGTCACCTGTAGGAGAGTCTCAGTTGCAATTTCATCCCAGATATAAACTGCATCCTCAAAACTTGGTTACTCACCTGTCATCCTCCAACTAGGATCTGTGGTGGCAGGACAGCCTTCTTGCAAAGCTGGCATGGTCCTTCCTGTCCAGAACGAAGCTCAGAGTCCAATCCTTACAAGAATCTAGCAATGAAATGAGGAGTAGAAGGAGGCATGAGGATAGAAAGACAGAGAGAGAGAGAAACAGTGAGTGAGAGGGCGGGTACGCTGTCCCCGGAGAGGGTGGCTCTCAGCTGCCTGGCAACCAGGAGAGCGGAATGAGGGCTTGCTAATCTCAAGTGACTCCCCAGGATCCTCAGTGAAAGTTCTGAGAGAAACCACGCTCACAGAGATTGCCTCCTCGTTCCAGGATGGCTGAGCCCCCGACAAGAAAGAGCTAGGTGAATCTGTTTAACCTGCAGAGAATCATCCGGCACAGAGCAAAGGCACAACTGTCCAGAACGTGCAAGTCTGCCAAGATTCACAGCCAGGGCATAGTAGCATGAACAAGGACTGAAGAATCCAAGCTGCAGAAAGTTGCATTTACTGGGTGGTAATCACTCAGCAGTGAACCCCCAATGCACGCTGGTGATTTTCTGCCAGCTTCATAGATAATTTTACAGGCAATCATGTAGATGCGCCACAGAGACTCAAGTTTCTTTGACTGCCCGTCAGCCAAGGAGGTAGAGAGCTGGCTAGGATTTCTCAAGTACTAAGAAGATTAATTATTCAATTATTTTTAGAAGCCGATACGGGCCATGTGGCCTGATGCAAGAAGCAGGTTTACTGAACTGCTGGATGATTTTTCTTCTTTCTGTCCAAGTTCTGCTATACTCCCTAAAATGGTTTGCAGCAAGAAATGTTTTATTTAAAAGAGACCTAGTAAATCTGCCTGTTTATGACTCAGAATAAGAAAAACGTAGGAATTTAAGATGCCCTGACTAGCATTTCAGGCCAACCCTCCCATTGTTATGGAGAGCAAATTGGGCCTCATGCTGGGTATTGCCCAGATCTAGTGGAACCCCTCCTATGGAAGCAATTGGTGGGTGGACTGCAACCCTCACAACTGACTTGCAGGCTGCTACCTAGGAGATGTTCTCTGTAATATTGTTCTTTAAATGCTGAATACCTCCTGAAACAAAAGGGAAGCTGCAGCAAGCATTTTATTTTCTTTAATTCTTTCCTGTTTCCAAACCATTCAAGTGACCCAGCCATATGAAAACTAGAACTTTGTAACAAGCTATAAAAATAGGAGGTGCAGCATATGTCTACCATGCTGCCCTGAGCACACCTTTCAGTATTTTGAATCTCTCATTCTTTTGATCATCACCCTGTAGGGAGCACTGTTTTATGAACAACAGGAAGTAAAACTGGCACTCCCATCTGCCACTAAGGTGCATCGGTTTGCTCTCATTGAACAGTCCATTTCAGCTGTACTTGTACAAGCCTGTATTTAATAATGCCCTTGGCACCACAACATGCCACCTTCAAGGCAATCAGACACTGTGACTTGTGATTATGGCACTGGACTGCACACTACAAAATTTCTGATTCAATTTAATTATTAAAATATTATGTAATCCTTAACAAGTCATCAAAAATGTGTAAATATTCATATGATTTGATCATTCTGTATATGTAAAATTCCTAGGGTTGGTGGTCTTCATAGAAAGGAATTACATAAAATAAACTGTGATCAGAATGTCTGTAGACAAACCATGACCCAAGTGGGTAATCCAGATAATTAGTTTGGTGGATCTGGTGAACTAGTTAAGTTTGTACTGTGATAGAGACACAGACCAGACATCATGAAAAGGTTTGAGGCAGCCACCCGTATAATATCCCTGGCTGCAAAATGCTTTTTGAAAAGAACAGAGTTGTTCACAAGACTGAGCCCAAAACAGAACTAATGCATTAGTGGTAAGATGGCGGCTTTAAAGGCCCGTATAGGAAGTGATGCCATCGAAGGCCCCAGAACCAGAAGTGACATCATCAAAGAGCTCAAAACTGGAAGTGAGGTCTTCAGAGGCTTCAGATCCTGGCAGGATTTCTCAGGAAAGGTCTGCAGGGAACTGAGAAAGGCAGTCAGTGCACCCTACTGCCCCCTGGTCGAATGTGGTATTACCATTACTTAAGCCCTTTAGCTGCCACCTACTCGCACGTGTGTGACAGTACATTGTGAATGCTGTGCTGGAACCTTTCCCAGCTGGGATGCCATAATAGAAGGTCAGTATGGAAGGAGGCATAACCTCGCTGGGATGGAACCGAAACAACATCCCATACAAAGGGATAACTTAATGGATAATATGAGGGAGTTGGGCATCCAGGGCAGTTCCTTCCACACTATAATAAATGGCAGTGCTCAGCTGGCGTGGACCTAGTGGGTGGGAGGGGTATGAAAATTAAACAAACTGTTGGCTACACAACATGTGAAAGCTATAAAGAGATATCAAAGCACTCCCAACTATCAAATGTCATTAAGGGAGAACCATGGAGGTCAAGAAAAGATCTGGAAAAGCAAGAAAACTCATATATTGTACCTGAAGGCAAAGCAAAACCCTCTTATAGTGGGCACTTCTCTACTGCAAGAGTTACTTAGACAGACATGGCCAACATGGAAGAGCCATCAAAAGAAAACCTAACATATGGTCTCATCATAAAAAACTACTTTAACCAAAAAACACTCATTGGGAGTAAAAAGGAAGAGCATTTGAAGTAAACAACACTTTGAAAATATTTCAATTAACAGGGTGGATCTGTCTTTGGGGTTGTGTAGCAGCAAATGGCACAGGATACATTGTGAAAGAACATGGAAGAAATGGTTCCACAAAATATCAACAATTCCTCAAGAAGAATGTCAGACAGTCAGTGAAAAAAATGAAGTTAAAAAATAATTACTTTTTCAACAAGACAACAATCCAAAAAATTTTGAAATCTACCATGAAGTACCTCAAGAACATAATAATTTCTACCAAAGTACAAAAATACCTACAAAAGATAAGACATCTCTTTTACCTTACAGCATTCTTGCTTCCACCACAGCACTCACTGAAAAGCTGGGATTAAATCATGATGAACTTCAGTTTTCACTGTTTTTTCCGCCTCTGTTCGGGTTATGCGCTGCTCTTTTTGTTTTCATGCTTCTCAGTTTGTTTGCTCAGTCTTCATTTCGTTTGCATGCTGGGTCCGTGTACTTTTTGGTATTTGAAATATCGTTTCAGAAAATATCATTTAAAAAAGAAAAAGAGACACTTTTTTGATTTTCAACTTAAAAGGGAAAAATGAAAAATGCAAAACAATCACTTTTTTCCTTTTGTTCTTTCGCACATCGGAAAAGAAAAATTCAAGAAACGAGAATGAGAAAACACCCTTTATTTATTTTGTCTGAACCGGAAGTTTTTGTAGGTCAACAACCTGGTCAGGCAATGCGCCACTTGCAGTAAACACTGGTCACTGGTGTGTAGACTGGTTTGCAAAGCTTTTATTTTACCTGAAAGATGCGACTCAGTTTTTCTGCAGTCATGTCCTCATCCCAGAGTGTCACTGTTTTACTGTTCTAAAAAACAACATCTGCTGATGTCAGTGTAACTTCAAGGCCGTCGATTGATGTTTTGTGAGGAGGACTTTTCGCACGTGTTGTCAAAAATCGTACAGAAGAAGAAATACTTCCGGTTTCAAACAACGAAAATGCGTCTGTTTTGTTGTTTTTGAGCTATTACATTTTCATTATTTGAATCACAAATAAATCCAGAAAAGCAAAAACGAAAAAATGAAAATGAAAGGAATTTTTAGATTTTGATTTTTGATTAAAGAATAAAATGAGGAAAAATAAGGTATTTTTTAATTCTATGGTAACAAATAGCAGCCATAAACTTAAAATTACACATACTTGTCTGGATTTATTTTGTGATTGAAATAATGAAAGTATAATAGCTCAAAAACAACAAAACATTCATTGTCTGAAAACGGAAGTATTTCTTCTTCTACGCGATTTTTGACAGCACGTGCAAACAGTCCTCCTCACAACACATCGATTGACGGCCTTGAAGTTTGTCACCTCTATCTCCAAATGTGTGTCAGAGAGTTGACAGCCCGAGATTTGCTCAGCACAAAACTTTCTAAATTTCTCGCAGAAAACCTTTTTGCTTCTCCATGTTCATATGACAGATGCTCAGATATAATTTTTGATGACAGGCCTTGTTTTGCCATCTCTAAAATCACACCTGAGTACTGTTCCAATGTCATGATGATGGTCCAGTCTACACACCAGTGACCAGTGTTTGCTGCAAGTGGCGCATTGCCTGACCAGGTTGTTGACCCACCAAATCTTCCGGTTCAGACAAAATAAATAAAGGGTGTTTTCTCATTCTCGTTTCTTGAATTTTTCTTTTCTGATGTGCGAAAGAACAAAAGGAAAAAAGTGATTGTTTTGCATTTTTCATTTTTCCCTCTTAAGTTGAAAATCAAATAAGTGTCTCTTTTTCTTTTTTTTTCTTTATTTTTGATATTTTCTGAAACAAAATTTCAAATACCAAAAAGTACATGGACTGCTTTTTTAATTTGTTTTTGCACATTCAATTTGGCGATCCTAAATTGTCCCTAGTGTGTGCTTGGTGTGTGGGTGTGTGTGCCCTGCGGTGGGCTGGCGCTCTGCCCGGGGTTTGTTTCCTGCCTTGCGCCCAGTGTTGGCTGGGATTGGCTCCAGCAGACCCCCGTGACCCTGTAGTTAGGATATAGCGGGTTGGATGATGGATGGATGGATTTTCTCATTTGATTTTGCACATTCAATTTGTTTTTGCGGTTTCTGATCTGTTTTTGCATTTTCTGATTTGTTTTTGCATATTCAATTTGTTTTTGCGTTTTCTGATATTTTTTTTGCATGATTTAATTTGTTTTTGCACATTGCACTTCAGGGCCACCGCAGCCTGCTTCCTTTCCTTCACACTGGCTCCCTCATGCTCCTCCCGTATTTCAACCTCCGTTCTTTTCTTTTTATTTCTTTCAGATTTTTTTTTCTCAGTCACTCCATTTCTCCTCCTTCTATCCCATGCAGGCTCCTTTATTCTCTGATGCCTAATTGGAGCTGCTCCTTCTGTGGCATCATTGAGGTGCCTGCCTGCCGCTCACATCCACAATTGTTCCCCAATTAGTCTGCACCTTCTCAGGACATGATTATTTATTTAAAATTGGCCACAAACTGCTGAGTCATGGACACACTTTTCCACAATGCCACATTTTTTAATTCATTAAATACACTCACTGGCCACTTTATTAGGTACAACTGTTTTACTTCTTGTAAAGCAAATATTTAATCAGCCAATCACATGGCTGCAACCCAATGCATTTAGGCATGTGGACATTGTCACGAAAACATGCTGAAGTTCAAACAGAGCATCAGAATGGGGAAGAAAGGTGATATAAGTGACTTTGAACTTGGCATGGCTGTTGGTGCCAGACAGGCTGGTCTGAGTATTTCAGGAATTGCTGATCTACAGCCATCTCTAGGGTTTACAGAGAATGGTACAAAAAAGGGAACATATCGTGTGAGTTGCAGTTTTTTAGGGGAAAATGCTTTGTTGATGCCAGAGGTCGGAGGAGAATGACCAGACTGGTTCAAGCTGATAGAATAGCAACAAAAACTTAAAACATAATCACTTGTTACAATTGAGGTATGCAGTAGAGGATGTCTGAATGCACAACATGTCAAACCTTGTAGCAGATGGGCTACAGCAGCAAGAGACCACATCAGATGTCACTCCTGTCAGTTAAGAACAGGCAACTTAGGCTACAATTCACACAGGCTCACCAAAATATGACAACAGAAGATTAGAAAAACGTTGCCTGGTCTGATGAGTCTAAATTTCTGCTGCAACATAATTTGGTGTCCACAACATGAAAGGTAGGATCCATCCTGCCTCGTTTCAATGGTTCAGGCTGATGGTGGTGGTGTAATGGTGTGGGGGATATTCTCTTGGCACAGTTTGGGCCCCTTAGTACCAATTGAGCATCATTTAAATACCACAGCCTACATGAGTATTGTTGCTGACTATTGTCCATCCTTTTGATCACAGTGTACCCATCTTGTGATGGCAACTTCCAGCAGGATAACGCGCCATGTCACAAAGCTCAAATCATCTTGAACTAGTTTCCTGAGCAAGACAATGAGTTCACTGAACTCTAATGGCCTCCGCAGTCATCAGATCTCAATCTAACAGAGCTCCTTTGGGATGTGGTGGAATAGAAGATTCACATCATAGATGTGCAGCTAAGAAATCTGCAGCAACTGTGTGATGCCATCATTTCAATATGGACAAAAATCCCTGAGCAATGTTTCCAGCACCTTGTTGAATTTATGCCACAAAGAATTACAGCATTTCTGAAGGCAAAAAGGGGTCCAACCCAGTACTGTACTAGCAAAGTGCACCTAATAAAGTGGCAGGTGACTGCAAGCCATTGCTGCATAGTAACATTTTCAACAAATGGCATTGTTTTATTTTGTTTCAAAGTTTTATTTTTATTTTTTTTACTTCAGATGTCAACCAAATATGTTATTTGGCCAGGGTGTCTAGTATTTCACTTGGAACTGTATATTACACACACACACGATATATTTACACACAGTCACATATAAAAACAAGCAACACTCCATGGAAATAGTTGACTTTTTTAACATTTGTGAACAGGAAAACAGTAGATCTTCATGTAAATAGTGCCTGTTGATAAAGGAGATAAACATGAATAAAAACACAAGAATAAATTACTTTCTCAATCAAAATTCAACAAATTGCATGTGCTGACACATTCAAACCACCCACAACATTTCAATGAGATTCAAATCAGAACTTTGACTAGGCCAATCCACAACACTCTATTACTTGTTTTTGAGCCATTCATTGCTAGTGCACTTCAGATCATTATAATGTTGAAACGTCCAGTTTCCCTTTCAGCTTCAACTTTCTCCTCAAGCACACTTTAATATAATGCAGAATATATAGTTGACTCAGTGGCTGCAAGCAGCCCATGCCCTGAGATAGCAAAGCAACCCCAAACCATAATATTTCCACTACCTTGTTTCACAGCTGATATGAGGTTCTTCTCCTGAAATGCTGTCTTTGGTTTGTGCCAAATATGTCTATTATTATGCATCTCCTTTGTGTTATGTGAGTCTGAAAAAGGCATAAGGTGCCAGCGTCTGAGCAGATAGCTAATATTACCTGAGAAATTGCTGTTACAGTAAATAGTACAGACCATATGCAACAATGAAGGTTGAGCCAGTTACTTTACCAACAAGCCAGTAACCAAATGCAGTGCCATCATGTCTGTCAAAGCTACTTTTCCTTAAACTAAATGAATCACGGAATAACCCAGGCCACTGAAAAATGACGTTTGTCAGCCACATCTTGGTGTCACAAATGACTTGTGCATTAACAGAAATTAACTGCTTGACCTGTCGGGCAGTTCCATTACATGAAGGTCAATTTTGTGCAATATTTTTCTGAATGTAGATGAATGCACATTGACATCAACTACTACAGGAGTTATTTTGAAGAATCTGCAATGAAATGTTGAGATTCTTGGAGATTTAGCATCTTGGGACAATTCCTGGGCAAATCAGCTGTCTTTTAAACAAAGAACACCGCATGCAATGATTTTCCTTACAGTGGAATGATTCATTTCAAACAACTTGGTGATCTTTTCAAATCCATTGCCAGACTCAAAGGCATCCACAGTCGTCTTTCTGAGGGTCTTAGAGGGTTCTTTTCATCTTTGCATGATGACACCACACATGTCAATAGCAAATTGAAAATACCAAACCCTAGATATATGTGGTTTAAAGAAGACAGGTTCTTATCTAAGATGGTTCTAATCATGGATACCTAATCTAATTTTATGGATTTTAAGTTGTGATAAATGTAGGGGTGTACTTAGTTTTTCCATGTGGCAAATCTGCATTTTTGTTAATTTAGATTATGAGAATGAATCACCAAGTCAGTTGTATGTGTCATTTGTTCAAGTATTTCACCTTTATCTGTAGGCACTGTTTGCATGAAGATCTAGTGTTTGCCTGTTGAAATATGTTGAAAAAATCAACAATTTCTATGATGTGTACTTAGATTTTCACATGACTGAATATAACACAGAAACAAAAACAAAATAATTAATTTGGCAAACAGTTAAAAAGGGTTAAAGTGGTTATTTTGAACATTAATCAATACAAAAAGATAATACTCCATAAACAGAATAAGAGGTGGGGACTCCTACACAGCTAGCTTGCTCTACCCCATCTTATCTATTGACAACAATCTTACAAAATAGACATAAAAAGAAAGAACAGAGACCCCATTAATACTTAGTGCCTTTCCAACTCCAATGACAATATGCACAAAAGCTGAGCCACCTGTTCCTATACGCCCAATTCACCACTTCCTATATGCACATCATGCACTGCACGAGGGGCCTGCGATTCAGGGGTGGGCCGACTGTTGGGGTTATAACTGTTTTTGCATGATGAGTCATACCAGTACCAGAATGTCTGTCTGGTAGCTGCATTTGGACTATTTTTGAATCATCTAGAAACCTTTGTCAAATGCAGCTACAATTTCAGTCATCGCTGACAGTCACCTGTTGAGATCTTTTTACATTAACAAGCAGAGAGATGGCTTCAAATCAGTACCAGTCAGGTAAAGAACAAACAAAAGCAGATTGTGTTGCACTTGCAGGAATGCTTGAGAAATCTAAATTTGTCCAACATTCAGTATGCAAGCTAATGTATTGCCACTACACTAAAGCTAGAACTTTATTGAAGTAACAATGGAGTAATAATAGAATTATTATTACAGTTTTGTCACATGGTACAAGTAGGTATTTATCTGATGTTACAGTATCTTTCTGACATATACTTGAACATTATTTATTATCGCTATATAAACCTCAGGATCTAGACACATTGTTAAAGGCTGTTAATGTTAGTCGACCTATGAAGTCCTCTGAGTGTTGCTGCATTGAGGACACATTTCCACCTTTCCCCAGCACACAAGCTATCTTGCTTACTTGTTAGTTTTGGCTGAAATTTGGAAAAGCGCCATGAAAGAAAGATTGGTATGCAAAAAGAGTAAGAGAGCTTAACTTCAATTGTTGGTTAATTTTAATTATTGATACCATTACTGATTTAACTTGTGTTTTACAGCTATCTATTGTCATTGGAAAGACAAAACTAAGTTCAGATCAATTCTTATGCATAGGTGATATATTTACATTTATTTTTTAAATATCTAGAGAGAGTTAGCAGATATGATGGAGAGAAGGAAGGTCGATATATTGTGAGTGCAATAGACTAAATGGAAGGGGAGTAAAGCCAGGTGGATCGGAGGTGGATTCAAGTTGTTCTATCATGGTGGGGATAGGAAGAGAAATAGGGTAGGGGTTATTTTGAAGGAACAGTATGTCAAGAGTGTTTTGGAGGTGAAAAGACTGTCAGACAGAGTAATGATTATGAAGCTGGAAATTGGAGGTGTGATGATGCTGTTAGTGCATATACCCTACAAGTTGGGTGTGCAATGGACTAGAAAGAAGATTTCTGGAGTGAGTTGGATAAAGTGATGAACAGTGTACCCAAGGGAGAGAAAGTAGTGATTGGAATGGATTTCAATGGACATGTTGGTGAAGGGAACAGAGGAGACAAGGAGGTGATGGGTAGGTATGGTGTCAAGAAGAGGAATGAAGAACGTCAGAGGAGAGTGGATTTTACAGAAAGGGTGGGCATGGCTGTGGTGAATACATATTTTAAGAAGAGGGAGGAATATAGGGTGATGTACACGAGTGGAGGAAGATGCACACAGGTAGATTACATCCTATGCAGAAGAGTCAATCTGAAGGAGATTAAAGACTGCAAAGTGGTGACAGGGGAAAGTGTAGTTAGGCAGCATAGGTTGGTGGTCTGTAGGATGATATTGGAGATCAAGAAGAAGAGGAGGAGAGGGAGGGCAGTGCCAAGGACCAAATGGTGGAAATTGAAAAAGGAAGACTGCAAGGTTGAGTTTAAGGAGGAGATAAGACAGAAACTGGGTGGCAGTGAATAGTTACCAGACGGCTGGGAAACTACAGCAAATGTAGTAAGAGTGAAGGCAAGAAGGGTGCTTGGCATGACATCTGGACAGAAGAAGGAGGAAAAGGAAACCTGGTGGTGGAATGGAGAAGTACAGGAGAGTATATAGAGGAAGAGGAATGCGAAGAAGTACTGGGATAGTCAGAGAAATGCAGAAATTAGACAAGAGTACAAGGAGATAAGGAGCAAGGTGAAGAGAGAGGTGGCAAAGGCTAAAGAAAAGGCGTATGATGAGTTGTATGAGAGGTTGGACACTAAGGAGGCAGAAAAGGACCTGTACTGATTGGCTAGACAGAGGGAACGAGTTGGGAAAGATGTTCAGCAGATTAGGCTAATAAAGGATAAAGATGGAAACATACTTACAAGCGAGGAGAGTGTGTTGAGCAGACGGAAAGAGTACTTTGAGAGGCTGATGAATGAAGAGAAAGAGACAGAGAAGAGGTTGGATGATGTGGAGATAGTGAATCAGGAATTGCAATGGATTAGCAAGGAAGAAGTAAGGACAGCTATGAAGAGGATGAAGAATGGGAAGGCCCAGATGATATACCTGTGGAAGCATGGAGGTGTTTAGGACAGATTGCAGTTAAGTTTTTAACCAGATTGTTTAATGGAATCTTGGAAAGTGAGAGGATGCCTGAGGAGTGGAGAAGAAGTGTACTGGTACCGATTTTTAAGAATAAGGTGAATATGTGCAGAACTGTAATAACTACAGTGGCATAAAATTGATGAGCCACAGCATGAAGTTATAGGAAAGAGTTGTTGAAGCTAGGTTAAGAAGTGAGGTGATGATTAGTGAGCAGCAGTATGATTTCATGCTAGGAAAGAGCACCACGGATGCAATGTTTGCTCTGAGGGTGCTGATGGAGAAGTGTAGAGAAGCCCAGAAGGAGTTACATTTTGTCTTTGTGGACCTGGAGAAATCATATGACAGGGTGCCTCAAGAGGAGTTGTGGTATTGTATAAGGAAGTCGGGAATGGCAGAGAAGTACGTAAGAGTTGTAAAGGATATGTACAAGGGAAGTGTGACCGTGGTGAGGTCTGCGGTAGGAATGACAGATGCATTCATGGTGGAGGTGGGATTACATCAGGGATCGACTCTGAGCCCTTTCTTATTTGCAATGGTGATGGACATGTTGACAGACAAGATTAGACAGGAGTCCTCGTGGACTATGATGTTTACTGATGACACTGTGATCTGTAACGAGAGTAGGGAGCAGGTCGAGGAGACCCTGGAGAGGTGGAGATATGCTCTAGAGGGGAGAGGAATGAAGGTCAGTAGGAACAAGACAGAATACATGTGTGTAAATGAGAGGGAGGTCAGTGGAATGGTGAGGATGCAGGGAGTAGAGTTGGCAAAGGTTTAAATACTTGGGATCAACAATTTAGAGTAATTGGGATTGTGGAAGAGAGGTGAAAAAGAGAGTGCAGGCAGGATGGAATAGGTGGAGAAGAGTGTTCGGAGTGATTTGTGACAGAAGGGTATCAGCAAGAGTGAAAGGGAAGGTCTACAGGACGGTAGTGAGACCAGCTATGTTATATGGGTTGGAGACGGTGGCACTGACCAGAAAGCAGGAGACAAAGCTGGAGGTAGCAGAGTTAAACATGCTAAGATTTGCACTGGGTGTGACGA
This sequence comes from Polypterus bichir lapradei, assembly GCA_026402145.1. NCBI lineage: Eukaryota > Metazoa > Chordata > Cladistia > Polypteriformes > Polypteridae > Polypterus > Polypterus bichir. Next base: position 873,858 of record JANRMT010062843.1, read on the forward strand.
GGATGGATAGGATTAGAAATGAGTACATTAGAGGGTCAGCTCAAGTTGGACGGTTGGGAGACAAAGTCAGAGAGGTGAGATTGCGTTAGTTTAGACATGTGCAAAGGAGAGATGCTGAGTATATTGGGAAAAGGATGTTAAGGATAAAGCTGCCAGGAAAAAGGAAAAGAGGAAGGCCTAAGAGAAGGTTTTTGGAATTGGTGAGCGAGGACATGCAGTTGATGGGTGTAACAGAACAAGATGCAGAGGACAGAAAGATATGGAAGAAGATGATCCGCTGTGGCTACCCCTAATGGGTGCAGCCGAAAGAAGAAGAAGAAGATTTTTTAAATATCTAAATATTCAGCTTCATTTTGACCCTGTATTTACTGCACATATTCAGTAGTAGTAAACAGTATTTATTAATAGTAGTAGTAGTATTTATGCCATTTTTTAATTAGCTTAATCCAGACCAGGTTCACGGGAGATAGGGACTAAGGCCTATTGTAGCAAGTATATGGTGAAAGGCAGAAACAAACCCACTCCCATACAACAAGCGCACATTAGGGCTGATTTACCATTGCCAATCCAGCTAACCTGCATGTCTTTAGACAATGGGAGAAAACCGGAGCACCATGACGAAAGCCATGCAGCCACAAGGAGAACAGGAAAATTCCATTCAGGGAGGACACAGGACACAAACCCTGGTCTCCTTATTGTGAGGTAGTAGTGCTACCACTATGCCATCCAGTAGTAGCTATAGTATTTATTACTAGTGGTAGTAGTAGTATTAGTAGTAGTAGTGGTATTAGTATTTTTATTATTAGTAGTAGTAGCTGAAAAATCAGTATTTATTATTATTAGTAGTAGTAGTAGTAGCAGTAGCACTACTATTAAAATTGTTATTATGTTGTTGCTGTATAATAATAACAATAATACATTTTATTAATATAGCGCCTTTCCCATGCTCAAGGCACTTACAGAATATAAGAAAGAACAGCAGGGTATACAGTATATAGCATTGTACAAACCAAATAAATAAATAAAGAAGATTAAGACAGTAAATTCAGAGAAAAGCCTAACAGACAACATAATTGATGGTCTAGCACACACACACAGGTTACATGAGCATCTTGACAGAGAGGTAAACTGAGAGAAGGGTAATAAAGTCAGGTAGAGCTAAAAGCCTTCGTGAACAGATGAGTTTTGAGTTATTTTTTAAAAAGAATTCATGGAGTCACCTGATCTGATTAATTTTGGTAGGTCATTCCAGAGTCTGGGCGCTATACAGCTGAAGGCCCTGTCACCCATGGAGTGTAGATTAGTGTGGGGCACAACAAGATTACCAGAATCAGAGGACTTTAGTGAGCAGGCAGGCACATAGTGATGGAGAAGGTCACTGATGCAGTTTTGTGTGAGGATATTTAAGGCTTTGTACGTTATTAGTAGGATTTTATATTTGATCCTGTAAGACACAGGGAACCAGTGAAGATGGAGCAGGATGGGTGTGATGTGCTTGCTGCTGCTGGTTCAAGTAAAGACTCTTGCAGCCGAGTTTTGAATAAGCTGGAGCTGTAATATAAGATTAGAAGGGGCACCTGCCAGTAGGGAATTACAATAATCGATGCGGGATGTGATAAAAGCATGGACAAGTTTCTCAGCATTAGAAAAGGAGAGGAAAGAGCGAACACGGGATATGTTACGGAGGTGAAAGTAAGAAAGTTTCTTAATGTGATTTATGTGGGTGGAATAAGAAAGGGAGGAATCAAAAATGACACCAAGATTCTTTGCAGTAGAGGAAGGTCTGATGAGATCCACGCCAAGATGGACTGGGAAGGAGCTCATTTTTATTAAGTTGCATTTTAGTCCCAATTTGCAGGAGTTCAGTTTTGTTGCAATTTAATTTTAAAGAGTTCTGCTCCATCCAGGTTTTAATTTCACTAAGGCAGGTTGTGAGCTGAGAAAGCTCTGATGAAGTTCCACTTTTAACATTGAAGTAGAGTTGAGTATCATCTGCATAACAATGATAGACCAGTCCATAGCTATGAAAAATATGGCCAAGGGGAAGCATATAAATACAGAAGAGGAGAGGGCTGAGGACGGAGCCCTGAGGAACTCCTTGTGTGACTGGCACTGTGCTGGATCTGCTGTTGCTAAGACTAACAAACTCTTCCCTATCAGTCAGATAGGACTTGAACCACTGGAGGACAGTACAGAGATACCCAGCATGTTCTCCATTCTGGACAGTAGTAATGTCATGTTTGACAGTGTCAAATGTTGCGCTGAGGTCTAATAGAATTAATATGCTGGTTTGTCCAGTCTGCTGCCATAAGCAAATCATTGGTTACCCGTAGCAGAGCAGTTTCACAGCCGTGCCACGCCCTGAAACCAGACTGAAAGGGTTCCATCAAATTATTAGAAGTTAAGTAATTGGTGAGTTGGGAAGCTACAACACGCTCAAAAGCTTTTGACAGGAAAGGTAAGTGGGAAATAGGCCGGAAATTGTTAAGATTGTCAGCATCAATACCAGGCTTTTTAACATTGGGGTTACAGAAGCGATTTTAAAAGTGAGCAGCACAGAGCCAGTGTCAAGGGATGAGTTTATTATTGATGTAGCAGTCGGGATTATGGCATGAAGGCAGGATTTAAGTAGTGTGCTGGGGATGTGGTCCAGTGCACAAGTAGTCGGTCTCATCTTACAAAGCAGGTTATTAACAAACGCAGATGTGACTGGTGAGAACTTAGAGAAGGAGCTGGATGGAGTGGAAAACAGAGAAAGATATAAACAGATGATGTATTTATGTTAGTTGAATTATTTAGATCTTTAATTTTGTTACGGAAAAAGTGGAGGAATTCCTCACAGACTTCAGCAGAAGAGGTAGTTGGGCCAGATGTGGGTTCGAGTACTTTTATTAACTACAGAGAACAAAACCAAGCGATACTGATTGCTACATCGATTAACAAAGACTAACAGCACATTGATACCCTGAGTCATTATTATTATTAATAATAATAATAATAATAATAGGGCGGCACGGTGACCCAGTGGGTAGTGTTGCTGCCTCACAGTAAGGAGACCTGGGTTCGCTTCCCGGGTCCTCCCTGCGTGGAATTTGCATGTTATCCCCGTGTCTGCGTGGGTTTCCTCCAGGTGCTCCATTTTCACCCACAGTCCAAAGACATGCAGGTTAGGTGCATTGGCGATTCTAAATTGTCCCTAGTGTGTGCTTGGCATGTGTGCCCTGCAGTGGGCTGGCACCCTGCCTGGGGTTTGTTTCCTGCCTTGCACCCTGTGTTGGCTGGGATTGGCTCCAGCAGACCCCGGTGACCCTGTAGTTAGGATAAGTGGGATGAATAATAATATTTAGGCCTTCATTTATAAAGAAAACAAATCAAAACGTTATATTTAAGTTTGTGATGTGTGCTGCTTTGTTTAGATATTTATTTATTTATGGAGTGTTAATATTAAAGCTGTAATAAGAAATACTAAGGTAGTGGATTCAGGGAATGGGGGGGGGGGGGGGGGTGTCGGGGGCCCAAGAAGAGGGTTAGGGCCCCAGTTTAGCCTGGGACAGCACTGCACAAAGCATATAATACTTACAATCATACAAGCAAGAATTGACAAGAAAAGCCCAAAGTTGCATTCCTTTTTACTAGCATACAGTTGCAATCAGTAGTATTCAACCCCCCCCCCCCCCACCTCAAAAGACATCATAGTGATATGAATCAAGTTAATGAAAATATAGCTTAATAACTGTTTTCAGTAAGTGCTGACAAACATCTAAACTTCTCTGTTGAGGTCGTTGCCCATTCTTCATGTGCAAAAGCCTTCAGCTCATTTATGTTTTATTGCTTCCATGCCATAACAGCCTTCTTTAAATCCCACCAAAGATTTTCAATAGGATTTAAATCTGGGAACTGAGAAGGCCATCCCAGGACATTCCAAGATCTATTTCTCAACCAAGCTTTGGTTAACTTGAGTTGTGCTTGGGATCATTGTCTTGCTGGAAAGTCCACTGATCACCAAGATTTAAATTCTGAACAGAAGGCATCACGTTCCTCTTTAAAATGGCCAGGTATTTCTGGGAATCCATGATGCCAGTTACATGGTCAAGATTGTCAGCTCCCACAGCAGGAAAACATCCCCATATCATCAATAACTCACCTTCATGGTTGACTGTGGGGATGGTATTTTTTGGTCATTAGCCTGTCCTTTCTCATACCAGACATACCATTGGTCCATGGTGTCCAAACAGTTCCAATTTAGATTCATCAGTCCATAGACGTGTTTCCCAAAGCTCTGCAGGCCTATCCAAATTTCGTCTGGCATATTCTAGTCAACCTTTGATGTTCTTTGTGGTCAAGAATGGAATGCATCTTGGAGTGCAGCCATGAAGTCTCTGCTTATGCCCCTAATACACTTGTCCCGGCCTTCATCAAGTCATCATGTAGGTGTTTTGTATAAACACGGAGGATTTTGTTAGTTGTCCTGACTAAGTGGTTAAGGGCTCTTGATGAAATGTTGGGTTTTCTCTTCTTGCCAGGCAGGTTTGCAGATGTGTCATAAGATTTAAACATCCTTATAATGCTCCCAATGGTGCCTCTTGAAAAGTTCAGTTTTTGGGAGATCCTCTTATACCGATGCTCTTCAGGTGTAATTAAATAATTTCCTCTCTCAGCTTTTGTGAAAGCTCTTTAGTTTTACCCATGACTGCAACTCACCTTCAACACCTTCATGGGTGGAGTTTATATATGCATCACAGTTGAAGCCAATTAAGGATTATTATTAGGCTTAATCATGTATTAATTCAACTTTAGGCCATAAAAGTTATAAGAAGGTTTTAAAAAACAGCAATATAATATAGGGGTTGAATAACTGTGACATGGCTATATTAATAAAATATCCAGTTACTCATGAATACAACATCATATACTGTATTTTCTTTTTTGATTTTGTGTACAGCTCAATTGATAAAGAAGTCATCCAAAAAAAATGTAGCTCTTTGAAAAAATTTTCATTGGTCAATCCTTACAATACTTGGGGGGGTTTGAATATTTCTGATTGCAACTGTAACTCTGAGATGTGTGAAATCTTTTTTTTTGAAGCATTAATGTTCATTAACGGTACATCTATTTCCTCAAACATTTGTGTGTCTTAAACATTACGGTTTTTTCTAATTACTGTGGCCAGAATAATTAAACTAATTCTTATATACTTATTCGTACTTTGAAACTGTCCATAGCTTTGTTTGAAGTGAAGCAGTTAAAAGCAGGCTTCCTCTATCGTGGATGGTCAGATATGGCTAGCTGGGAGGCAGGCTATGCATTGTTGACAGGTGTTTGTAGATAGAGAGATAGGTAGACAGATACTTTATTAATCCCAAGGGGAAATTCACATAATCCAGCAGCAGTATACTGATACAAAAAAACAATATTAAATTAAAGAGTAATAAAAATGCATGTAAAAGCAGACAACTTTGAGTAATGTTAGAATTTACTCCCCCGGTGGAACTGAAGAGTTGCATAGTGTAGGGGAGGAACGATCTCCTCAGTCTGTCAGTGGAGCAAGACAGTGACAAAAGTCTGTCACTGAAGCTACTCCTCTGCCTGGAGATGACACTGTTCAGTGGATGCAATGGATTCTTTATGATTGACAGGAGTTTGCTTAGTGCCCGTCGCTCTGCTACAGATGTTAAACTGTCCATGTCTCATCTTTCTTCTCTTTGCCAAGGAAACTACCGTACATCACTAATTATAGGCCTGTAATAGACACTGCTCTCCTTTCTGCCACAGCTTGACTGTTGGATTGCTTGGGGGCAGCTTTGTCAGAACATTGGCTCCACTTTCACTCTTCTTGATAAAAGACTGCTGATGGTATGGATGCATTTCTTACTGGAGCACCAAAAGTGTTCACTGTGACAAGTTGTTTTATCATTTAATGTCTCATGCAAATTAATATCTACATTTACATTTTCACTAGTCAAATTGGAATGAGATATATTTTAAAAATTACATTTTGTCTAGTCAATGTAGAGTCAGGGGGCGGGCGCGCCCCCCCCCACCGCAGAACACAGAATAAGGCAAGAAACACTCTATAGGATGCAACTCCGCTGCTGGGCATACACACACCAAACATTTGGCTAATTAACCTACCACTGAGTTCTTTGGGGTTATAGACACAAAAATGAAGTAACAACTCATGCACAGGGAGAACTTACAAACTGCACATATACAAAATCCATGAATTGCATTAGGTGGACTTGACAATATATAAAGTGTGAATTTACACATTATCATTCCATTTTGTCGAGTAAAAACTAGTAACATTTAAGAAATTCTGTTTTAACAGTAAGTGCCTTAATTTAATATTTACATTATAATAAGTAAGAGTTAATTTTTAGATATCTAAAATAAAATTTTAATTGGCCAGAATTTAATTTTATGACATCAGACCAGTGCAGAAAACATACAAAACTTATTACAGGCCAGTTCTGAGCTGCCAGTTCACTTACTGTGGCATGTGTGGAAGAAAAAGGAACACTCAAATTATAATCAAAACAGATACAGAGACAAATACATTTTAATGACCAGATGTAATTAAATAGTAGTGAAAATTTGAATTCAGATAACTAATATGACTATTTCAGTGAGTTTCCAAATAATGCATGCAGCACCTATTGTGAAAGCCATGTCTGTCCTTCCGTCCACATGAACCAATTCCCCCTCCAATGTGGACCAATTTTGTTAAAATGTGGTTCATTTATTTTTGTCGAGACAGTTCAACTTTTGTTGCAATATCTCCAACAGATGCTATACAAAATTTAGAAGTTTCAAAATCTCCCATTGAAAAGCTCTGACAAAGATGCAAACATGTCTATCTTAAAACAGAAAAACATTCTGTGCAACTTTAACTATTAATTAGTTTACTGTTTCAATTTTACCTTGACAGCAATTATATCAGCTTGTATTTTTCCTCTTTTTCTCCTTCAATAAATGCTACTGAAGACAAACAGATCATGAATATAAGTTAATAAAACACCAGCAGGGAGTTAGGAAGTTGATCGCTATCAGTAGCTGTTGGTGCGAGATGGCAATCTTCTATCTGCAAGTCCAGCTTGGCATACACAGAAACATCTGTATCAGCAAATTATTTTGGCTTTATGAAATCTTTTCAGCTTCATGAGCCCAAACTGAAAACAATTTCACTCCTCCTGATGCTTTAGCTTGTAACAGGTAAATGAAATGATCCTCCTTACTGTAAAAGTATAAAATTCTAGCAAGCAAAACACAAGGTTATCTAGACAGAAATAAAGTAGTCCGAGACATGTAAGCTTTTATGCACAAGTAAATAAACATTTAATCAGTGTTAACCTGACACTAAACCAACGTCACAGCTTCATTATCAGTAGATTATAATGATTCACAATTTGATTGACGCTATAATTCACTGGGGTGACCAGATGTCCCAGTGACAGGGACAGTCCTGATTTCAGGAAATGTAACTGAAAGAATATAAGTAATAAAATAAGTAACTGAAGAATATGAAAATGTACCAGTTTGAAGAGTCTAATCTTTTAATAAAAAGTTTTTCAGTGCTGCAAATATTGCATACAAAGAGGATCACAACATTTTTACAACAGCGTGCATGAAACTCCAAAAATCCCATTTGATTAAGGCAAGGAGAAGCAAGAAGTACACAAAAAATGAAGAGTACTGGCATTTATTTGTTTACATGTCAAGCACTATATTGTAGCATTTGTGTTCATTTGTGAAAGTGCTTTTGTCCAAGCCCTGATCCCTCTCTGATGATGAAATAAAGCAAGCATAAAACAAATGAGGATGGGGTTTATGGGTGGGCATATATCATACATAAGTGTCATTACATTGGCTAGACATGGAGAAGTCAAGAAGGAATCAATTGCAAAAGGTTTTTTTTTTGTTTTTTTTTTACGGTAATGTTAATTGTAACTGCGTTTCTCTCTGCATAACAGGGGACCCTGTGATAGACTAAAGTCCTGTTCAAGTATGTTTTCAGCCTTTTGCCCAATCCTGCCAAGAAAGTCTTTGTCCCCAACAACCCTGAAATAGATTGAGAAGGTTCTAGAACCAACCTACTGAACTCAGTCCATTAAGGACTACAGTACCTCCACGGCACACAAATGCACATTAATGTCATGCCATGTGTACGTTTTCTAATTTGTTTAACAATAGAACTTAGAATTACAGAGATCCTAAATGTTTGAATTAAAAATGTAAGATAACATTCTCAAATTTTCCTAATCTGATTTAGGGTCAATGGGTAGTGAGCCAGTAGCATCCAGTGCACAGCAGGAAGCAACCCTGGATAGGGCCTCAGTTCCATTGATGCACATACTATACTGCACCAGAGTAGGTTCACCTATTAACTGAGCATGCATGTCTTTGGTATGGGGGATGAAAAATGGGGTACATGAAGAAAAACCTATGCTGGTATGAAGTGGACATGCAGACTCTACACGGACAGTTCCTCCAGTTCATATGGACATTGGATTAATAATGCTAATCATTGCACCATCACACCACCCATTTGAATATGTTGCAAAATGCAGATTAGGACATATAAAATGCAATTTTAACTAGGCAAAATGTTAGGGTATACATTTCCAATTCTAAGCAGCCAAAATGCAACAAAAATATAAGAAGAATTTCCCAACTCCATATTCCCCCTAGGGACAACTAAAAATCAAATTGCAGATATTTGTATTTCTCCTTTTGATTTGTCATAATGTATTGTAGATGATCTAAAATATGAATTTTGACTAATCTAAATTATATTTTAGATATCAAAAATGTAATTGTTCTGTCAGTGCCAAATTATGACTAGTTAAGCCAAGGCAGTAGATGTTAAAATGCTTTATCTTACAAAGGTCTCAATCTGCCATTGGACACAAGCAGCACACACTCGCTTGCTTGGCACCTGAGGAATGAGGGTGGAGGTAAGGATGCCATTTTAAGACTATATTAAGACCACAGCTCCACATAATTAGTAGCACAATCTCGGAGGGTTCAGGTAATTTTATATAATGCCCAAAGTTCAAATGTCCAACCATCCATCCCATTATCCACTACGTATATCCTAATTACAGGGTCACGGGGGTCTGCTGGAGCCAATCCCAGCCAGCTGCTGGACCGGGACAGGGCGCAAGGCAGGAAATAAACCTCAGGCAGGGTGCCAGCCCATCGCAGGGCGCACACACCCACACAAAAAGCAAACACTAGGGACAATTTAGGATTGCCAGTGCATCTAACCTGCATGTCTTTGGACTTTGGGAGAAAACCGGAGCACCCACAGGAAACCCATGCAGACATGGGGAGAACATGCAAACTCCACGCAAGGAGGACATGGGAAGCGAACCCGGGTCTCCTAACTGTGAGGCAGTAGTGTGCCACCGTGCCACTCAAGTTCAAGTGTGCATATAATTAATCATTTTAAATAAAAATAGCAATTCATCACAAAAAAATAATTAAAAACAATGTAATACATTGCTGGCCTGCAGGAGATGTTAGATATAATACTGTACTCATTTAAAACAATTAAAAGATGGATGCAAATGTCACCTGTAAACAGAAAGTTTATCTTAAAGCACTCCAACTCTTACAAATTCTGGATCTAATGACATATTATTAGAAAGATACCTGTGATATGTTACATATTCCACAAAGCAGCTGTGTACATACTGTATACAGTAGGCCCCTTATGTGTAAGCTACTTTATACCTTTCTGACCTCTCCGTTTTAGCAGAGGCTATTTTACCCATCTACAATCTGCAACACTGATTCTGCATTGACTCTATAAATGAGATATTACAAAAAGAAATTGAATAGTAGGATAATTTAAGTGTCAACAACTCAAAATGGTCCTTCTATATTCTGCTTCACCTTTCTTGTTATTGCAGGTCTTGACAAACAGGTCAATGTCAATACTTTGCTTACCATTGCTGCTAATGAAACCCTTAGTATGTGGTCTTCTTTACAAAGATGCGGCATGCTGATGAATGACTGAAAAGATTATAAAAATGTTTTATTATTGTATAATTGAGCTGTACAGAATAAAATTCACAACAACTTGAACACAAACAAGGTACAGCTACAAAACATAAAAAGTGTCAAATTATCTGGCAATGGAATTTCAGAAAAACAACTGTGCTTTGAATTTTAGGCAAAAGTCTAAATAAGGAAGCAAAATTATAGTAAATGTCACAAGGAACATGGAAAAAGCAGGACATATAGAACAATCAAAATTGTGAGACAATAGCAGTTGAAATAAATGGGAGTATCTTTCTTCTTCTGACTGTGTTGTGCATGCCCATTTCACACAACACCTTTAGCCTTTCCCTTTCCTTCCCTTTTTGCTTTTCTTTCTGCTTTTCCTGGATAATTCATCAAAGTCCTCATGTTCCTGTGATAGCTCCTCTTCTGTGTCTCCACTCTGGAAGCTCTTCTTTTCTAAAATGAAAAGCAGACAATGATGATCATCATCATTAGTGCAACAAATAACAGGTCAGGAATATCTTATATGACGCGTAATCTCTCACATGACTCCCAGCTGACCTCTTTTCTCAAGCATTTTTTTACCTGCTGACAATTCATAAAGAAAAATATTTTAAATTTCCCATCAGGCTTTTCCTCCTTATTATGCCTGACTCCTCATCATTGCACCAACAATTCCCCAAAAGGAAGTGCAGTAAATATTTGGACAGCCTGTAAAACATACTATTTAATCTCAGCTACCACTGTGTTAAGTCTGTGGACCCTGCAGTGGAGTTTACAGTAACTGGAAAAATCCCCAAAAACAGAAATGTCTGGCTATCTTTGCAATGACTTTTATGATGATAGCATCATTACACGGTACTTCAGAAAGCAGAAAATAATACAAATTAGACAAGCGGTCCATCCAAATTAGACAAGCGGTCCATCCACTGAAGAAACCTCCTTTTGAACATTTCCACTTGCTAAGAAATTGTGTTTGTTTTACTCTTCTGGCTATTCTGCACTGTGACTCTCTATTTTCATAAACATCTTACTCATAGCTTTGTAGAATGTCTTGCCAGTGAGAAAGGCCTCCTCTGTATCAGTGGAGGGGATATGAACCTTTATTCTTGGCAAACCACAGGAATTAAAATGTTTTAAAGTGCCATGTTTTTGGACTTAAATTTATTAACTACTGAAATCTTATTAGGTAAGACTAAAGATGACATTTCTTTAACCATATGAAAAATACCATATAATGGGGGGTAAAATGTGTATATCTTTATTTTTCTTATATACATCGATTATTTTTTTAACATGTAAACAATAGTATGATTTAATCCATCTATCCATTATCCAACCCGCTATATCCTAACTACAGGGTCACGGGGGTCTGCCAGAGCCAATCCCATCCAACACAGGGTGCAAGGCAGGAAACAAACACCGGACAGGGCACCAGCCCACTGCACGGCACACACACAAACCAAGCACACACTAGGGACAATTTAGAATCGCCAATGCACCGAACCTGCATATCTTTGGACTGTGGGAGGAAACTGGAATACCCGGAGGAAACCCACGCAGACAGGGGGAGAACATACAAACTCCATGCATGGAGGACCTGGGAAGAGAACCCAAGTCTCCTAACTGAAAAGCAGCAGCGCTACTCACTGCGCCACCGTACCGCCCCAGTATGGTTTAATGTGAAATAAAAATTACAAAATCTATACTTTTAATTTTACAAAAAATATACAGTTAAAGGATATGTTTAGTATTTTTCAAGTCAAGGCTATTTCTTCTCAATCATGGTATACATTAATCTGCCATATAAAATTGGACTCTAAAGTAAAGTGTTTTTTATAAATTTAAAAAAATGTATATATGCAGTATTTAAAAGTTAAAATTAAAATTTGTTCTTGTGGCTTACAATGGGGCTGAAGCATACTGTAAGAGCCAATCTTAAAAAGTTAATGCTTTAAGTTAAATTCCATATTAGTGTTTGCTTAGTCATAGCCATAGACAATGGTATAGCCTTTAACCCCCTGTAAGTTAATCTATACTAATAAACGGCAAAGCCCTCACTCACTCACTCACTGACTCACTCACTCACTGACTGACTGACTGACTGACTCATCACTAATTCTCCAACTTTCCGTGTAGGTAGAAGGCTGAAATTTGGCAGGCTTATTCCTTACAGCTTCCTTACAAATGTTGGGCAGGTTTCATTTCGAAATTCTACGCGTAATGGTCATAACTGGAAGCTGTTTTTGTCCATTTACTGTAATGGAGATGAGCGTGAGACCCGTGGGGGCGGAGTTTCGTGTGACATCATCACGCCTCCCACGTAATCACGCAGTAGGTAGAAAACCAGGAAGAGGCCCAAAAAGCGCTGAAGAAAACATGCATTATATAATTGAGAAGGCAGGGAAACAATAAGAAGCGAGCGAGTGACATATACAACCATATTCATGAG
>JANRMT010062843.1:911317-921599 GCA_026402145.1 Polypterus bichir lapradei
AGTCAGTCAGTCAGTGAGGGCTTTGCCTTTTATTAGTATAGATATATTTTATTATTAGTCATGCCCAGAGCTGGTTCTAGGATTTTTGCTGCCCTAGGCAAAGTTGTAAATGGAGGAATTATCACTGCCAGACCTGTACATTGACACCTGGAGGGAGACAGGACTGGGGACAGCGATTCCTCTAGAAACCTGAATTCACAATAAAAATGTCGAGCTACAGCAACATCTGTTTACAAGCCTGTCTCCGAAAAATATGCTCTTGAGGGGTTCCATTTCAGAAAATAAGTAGGAACTGGGCTGTATTAGTAGTCTTTTATTTATTGCTTTTAACGTTTCTTAAAAGAGAATTAAGAAACATTTAAGTTATTGCTAAACCTATGGTGAAGTTTCTATAGTTATCTATTTAAACCGCCAGATAAATGTGTGCCTTTTAATGATGGTGTCATTCTACATATAATTTTGTTTTTTTTAACGAAGACATTACTGTAACATATATATGTCATTTAAATTAATAAAATAAATAAAAAACTTAGCATAATGACAACAATTCAGTGAAATTCAGAATATGATTATCTTTAAATAGGAATCTATACCCACAATTCCTATTTACCGTATGCTTGTGTATGCAAATAATGCAATCTACCTATGCAAAAAAAAACACACAACTGCTTTTAACATGCCCAGAGTGAATCTCATAAATAGTGGTGAGCAACAGAGGATGATATTTTCTGAGTTTTAACACAAGTTTTAATGTATGTCCATTTGGGAGATGTTCATAATTTGGGTTAAATCGGCTTTTAGAAATTCACTCAAGAGCTAAAGTCCTGTTGCTGTTTTGATCCTTTAACTTTACTTTGCCATATATGTATCTTCTCTGATACAGTTTGAGGATTATTATTATTGACAAAATCATCATTGTTGTTGTTCGTGTTATTGTTGGACTGTGTAGATCGTCAGACGTTAAGACCAAACATCACTAGTATACAAAAATAATATAAAACAATATTTGAGTCCGACCATTTTTAGGTCTGTATTGTTTAAAAAATATTGTGTTGCCCAGAGTGGTTTCGTTGACCACTAGAGGGTGCCCTAGGCTCTTGCCTAGACAACCTATGCCCAGAAACGGCCTTAATCATACCACATGCTTCAATTTTAGTCAAAATAAATTAGTTCCAACAGGTTAGATACATTAAAAATCCTAAATTGGCCCTGGTGTATGTGTGTGTATGTGTGCCTGCCCTGTGATGGACTGGCGTTCTGTCCATGGTTTATTCCTGCCTTGTGCCCTATGCTAGGTGAGAGAGGTTCCAGAAGACCCCACGACCCTGTTCAGGACTAAGCGGGTTAGAAAATGACTGATGGACCATCTTATACTGAATTATTATTATCTACAGTGGATTCTGTTTACTTTCTGCAAACCACATTGTGTTGTAGATTTAATTTTTTTTTTTTTTTTTTATTAATTTTATTACAATCCATACAAAGCAATCAAGTTTTTACAAAGAGAAAAATTAAGAACAGATCGATCCCCACCCCTGAGAGAGAGAGCAAGCCAAACGGCGTTAAATTTAAGGCTTGGAGACATACCTAAATTAATAAATTCTCTGTGCCTTTTGAACTTATTTTAAAATATTACTGATTAGATCCTGCCATGTTTTGAAAAAAGTCTGTACGGATCCTCTAACTGAGTATTTGATTTTTTCCAACTTCAAATAATATAACACATCGGTTTCCCACTGACTTAAGAGAGGAGAGTTTGGGTTCTTCCAGTTTATGAGAATAAGTCTACGTGCTAAAAGTGTAGTGAATGCAATCACAATTTGTTTGTCTTCCTCCGCTTTAAACCCATCTGGAAGAACACCAAACACAGCTGTTAATGGGTTTGGAGGGATTGTAAGTCCAAGGCTATCTGAAAGGTAATTAAAAATGTTTGTCCAGAATAATGTTAATTTGGTGCAGGACCGGAACATGTGACCTAGTGAGGCTGGGACTTGGTTACAACGTTCGCAGGTTGGATCATGCCCTGGGAACATTTTGGAGAGTTTTAGTCGAGACAGATGTGCTCGATATATAATTTTGAGTTGTATAATTGTATGCTTTGCGCATATGGAGCTTGAGTGAATTCTCTGCATTGCTACTTTCCACTCCTTTTCTGATATATTAATTGAAAGATCTTTTTCCCAGTGTCCTCTTGGATCTTTAAAAGGGAGGGATTGTAAAATGATTTTATATATTGTAGAGATGGAGTCTAAATCCTTGAGATTGAGCAATATTTTTTCCAGCATGGATGAGGGTGCAAGATGAGGAAAATCTGGAAGGTTTTGTTTAACAAAGTGTCTGATTTGAAGATAGTGAAAGAAATGTGTAGCTGGAATGTTAAATTTGGAATGTAATTGCTCATAGGATGCAAAGACGTTGTCTATATAAAGATCTCTAAGCAAGTTAATTCCAAATTTTTTCCATATATTAAAAACTGCATATGTTTGTGAGGGTTGAAAGAGGTGGTTCTCTTGCAGGGGTGCCACAGATAGAAGCTTCTCCGTCTTAAAATGCTTTCTACATTGGTTCCAGATTCTAAGTGAGTGGAGCACAATTGGATTATTAGTGTATTGCCGATAATGTGTGTTTATTGGAGCACAGAGCAAGGAATACAAAGAAGTACTGCAGGAATTTAATTCTATTGCGGACCAAGCCTGTGTATGTTCTTCTATTTGTGTCCAGGTTCTTATCGCCTGTATATTTGCTGCCCAGTAATAAAACTGGAAGTTAGGTAGAGCCATGCCGCCTTCTGCCTTTTGTCTTTGTAGGGTCGCTCTTTTGATGCGTGGATGTTTTGAATTCCAAATAAATGAGGTTATTGTCGAATCTAATTGCCTAAAAAATGATTTATTAATGTATATTGGGATGTTTTGAAATAAAAAAAGGAGCTTAGGAAGAATATTCATCTTAACAGTGTTAATTCTTCCAGCTAGTGTGAGATGAAGGGTTGACCATCTATGCAAGTCTTGTTTAATTTTTTCCATGCAAACGGCGAAATTTTGTTGATATAGAGCTTTATGTTTACTTGTGATGTTTACCCCTAGGTATTTAAACTGTTCTGCAATGATAAAAGGTAGGGTATCTAATCTAATATTATATGCTTGAGAGTTCACTGGAAAGAGTACACTTTTATTCAGATTAATTCTGAGACCAGAGATCTTTTGAAATTCTGTGAGTGCTGCTAAGACTGCAGGTACAGAATTTTCTGGGTCTGATATATACAGTACCATGTCATCTGCATATAATGAGATTTTCTGTTCCAGTCCTTCTCTGCTAATCCCCTTTATCTGATCAGTATTTCGACAATGTATTGCCAGTGGTTCAATGGCAATCGCAAACAGCAGCGGTGACAAGGGGCATCCTTGTCTAGTGCCACGTTCTAGTTTAAAGTAGTCTGAGCAAATGTTGTTGATACAAACTGAAGCTTCTGGGTTAGTATACAGTAATTTAATCCATGCACAGATGTTTGGGCCAAACCCAAACTTCTCCAATATAGTAAAAAGGTATTTCCATTCAATCATGTCGAATGCTTTTTCTGCATCTAATGATAATAATATTTCTGGGGTGTTTGATTTAGTTGGTGAGTATATTACATTAAACAGGCGTCGAAGATTGGAAGATAAGTGCCGGCCCCTAATAAATCCAGTTTGGTCTTGTGATATTACCGAGGGGAGCACTTTCTCCACCCTTCTGGCTAAGATTTTAGAGAGTATTTTAACGTCGTTATTCAGAAGTGAAATTGGTCTGTATGATGCACATTGTAATAAGTCCTTATTTTGTTTTGGAAAGACAGTGATTAGTGCTTGGCGAAAGGTTTGTGGAAGAGATTGGTTATCTCTGGCTTCTGTAAATGTTGCTAATAAGAGGGGGGCTAGCTGAGCGGAGAATTTCTTGTAAAATTCTGCAGGGTAACCATCAGGGCCTGCTGCTTTCCCGCCTTGGAGTGATTTTATAGCATCTAGTAATTCTGATAACATCAGAGGTTTATCAAGTTCCTCCGCAGTAAAAGCGTCTATTTGTGGTATCTGTAATGTATCCAGAAATGCATTAGATTGTGTATTGTCTTCCTTAAACTCAGTAGTATATAGGGATTTATAGTAGTCTCTGAAAGTGTGCATTATATTTTGGTGTTCGACGATTTTGTCTCCGTTCGTACTAGTTATTACCGAGATTGCGTTGCGCACTTCTTGCTTGTGAATTTGTTGAGCTAAAAGCTTATTAGCTTTCTACCCATGTTCATAGTAATGATGTCTGGATTTGTAAATTAGTTGTTCAGTTTCTTTAGTTGTCAAGAGGTTTAATTCCGAATGTAGAGCCTGCCTTCTCCTATGTAGAGTCTCGCTTGGTAGTCTGGCATGTTCTTTATCTATTTTAATAATTTCGCTTTTTATATCTGCTACTTTCTTGGCCTCGGATTTATTTCTGTGGGAAAGATATGAGATAATCTGTCCTCTTAAAAAGGCCTTAAGAGTTTCCCAGAGTATCCCTGCAGAGATCTCGGGGGATGTATTTGTCTCTAGAAAGAATTTGATTTGTTTGGATATAAATTCAGTACAATTCTCATCAGCTAATAGAAGCGGGTTGAGGCGCCATCTGCGGGGTGAGTGCATGGGGCTTAGTAATTTTAGCTCCAAGATCATAGGTGCATGGTCAGAAATAACAATAGCATCGTATTTGCAAGATTTAATCTTAGGCAAGAAGTTATTGTCTATAAAGAAGTAATCGATCCTTGAGTAACAATGATGTACTGGTGAGTAGAAAGAATATGTTCTTGAATTTGGGTTTAAAAACCTCCAGGGGTCTGATAAGTTGTGATCAGTTATAAACTTTGTAATTATTTTTGCAGTGTTAGATGCCGTTCCCCCTGTGGAGGAAGTCTTATCCAAAAGTGGATTCATAACACAATTAAAATCCCCAGCCATTATAACTTTATGAGTGTTCAGATTGGGAATGGATGCCAACAAATTTTGTATAAATTCCTTATCATCAACATTAGGTGCATAAACATTTATCAAGATCATTTTACAGTTAGATAAGTCTCCCATAACCATTACATATCTCCCTTCAGGATCCAATACTACATCTGATGCTACAAATGGAACAGTTCTATGTATGAGAATTCCCACACCTCTAGTTTTCTTCGTAAAGCTAGAATGGAACATTTGGCCAGTCCAGTCTTTTTGCAGCCGGAACTGATCCTTGCTTATTAAGTGAGTTTCCTGTAAAAATACTATTTTAGCATTTAGACCTGTTAGGTGAGAGAGTACTTTCTTTCTCTTTAATTCGTGATTCAGGCCTTTAACATTCCAGCTTACGAAGTTAACTGTCCCATCATGGAGACACTGATTCTGAGTTTTTGATGTAATTTTATAGTCTTATTATAATTATAAAGACTGAGAGGATAGATTAGGTATAGATCAGGCCTGCTCTCTTTCTCTCCCCCCCTTAAATTTTGCCTCCCCAAGTGAGGCTAAAACCCACTTCACACAGTCCCAGTCCTCTGACATACCCAGAGACAGAGTACGTCCAAAGCAAAACAAGCTCCAATGCAGCGGTGCTTAAGGGTTAAAAGATAGAGATATCTCTAAAAAAAAAAAAAAAAAAAGGAGTTTTACACTTAAAATATATATATAGTCTTCAGCAATTTTAGTGCATTAAGATGATACACCCAGATAATAAACCCAGGGGATGGTATTAAAAATGTGTCCAGAAGAAGCATAACCAGTTTTAATGCAGTAATAGCAATAACAGTAAACCTAGGGTATGATATTGAACAGTCTCGTTTAGGGTAGAGATGAGATAATTAGAAAAGAAAAAGAGAAAAATAAATAAATAGATAAATAAATAATTAAGCACAATAAAACATAAACAGATAGCGCCCTAGTAATACTAAGTAATAATGAGAATATATGCTGATAAAAACCCGTATTTTAAAACGAATAGATCAGACAAAAGATTATTAATCTTTGCTTCATCGTTTAAACCGCCATGACTCACTATTATGTATCAGAATAGTCCCGGGATCAGCTTTCTTAATTCTTTTTCTGCTTCTTCCTTGCTAGCGAAGACATAGAATTGACCCTGCCATTCCACTTTCAGTTTTGCCGGATACAGGAGGCTGTATTTCACACTGGCTTGCCGTAGCCGCTGTTTAATATTATAGAAGGATGCGCGTTTAGTAGCTGTTGCTGGAGAGAAGTCAGGGAAGATAAGAATGTGGTTATTTTCAAATATATTATCTTCCTTGTTTCTGAGGAGTGCCATCACCTCTAGCTTAAATGATAATCGTTCAAAACGAACTATAAAAGATCTTGGTCGGGGTCTGACGGTGTTTGGTCCGTGTACGCGGTAAGCCGCTGCTATCTCAGATTCTGCTTTAAAGTCGTCCCCGATTATTTTAGAAAAAAGTTCAGCTGCGAATTTCACAGGGTTTGAACTTTCTCGATTCTCCGGCAGACCTTCAATTCTAACATTATACCTTCTACTGCCATCTTCTAAAGCAGCCAGTCTGTCTCCAAGTTTTTCTCCGAGTTTTTTGCATTCGGAACTGACATTTATTGCTCTTTCTTCGGCACTGGCAGCTGAATGTTCGACCATTTCAATCCGATTCGTGAATGTCTCCTTGAGATGCTCCAATTGATCAGTAAGCGTGCTCAGTTTAACCGAGTTTTCCTGAATGCGCTCTTCAATTTTTCCCAGCACCTGTTGAAGCTCAAATTGCACCTCTTGACGCAGCTGTTGGATTTCCTGTTTCAGGCTCTCATGTGCCTTTGCCCTTGCTGTCTCATTAGCCTTCTCGCTTTTCTTTATGTCTTGCGTGAGCTCTACGAGCAACACCTTCAGTTCAGACAGTTCAATTGTGCTTTCTTGTACCGTAGATGAAGCAGCAGACTTTGCTGTAGCCGGTGTCCCCGCTGCTACAGGCACGCGTAATTGCGCAATTGAAGCCGCGGACTTCGAGGCCCTTTCCAGTTTCATGTGATCTTCTCCAATCGGCGAGCTATCCAGATCTGCACTCACGATCGCACCTTCGCTCCCCTTTTCGCTCTCAGTCGGCGACGATGTAGCGGACCGTGGTCCCGAGGAGTCTGTGCTTTCGCCCATCTCATCCAGGTCTGTCTCTGAAAGGCCGTATCTGGAACCGGGGCTTGCTGATCGCAGCTTGGGTGTAGCTTTAGTTTTCGATTCTTTCGAACCCCCCTTCTTGTTGGCCATGTTTATATGTGCTTACATATACTGTAGCAGTACCTCTCGGGTTGAATAAATACAGGATATCTCAAGATAATAAGCAAATAATATGAAAAATAACACCACTGCTAGCGGAGCTCCACTTCAGACGTCCATCTCTCGCATCGGACGAGACCAATTTAATTTTAAGTAGATAAATTTGCCTTTTTGCCCATCAATCTACACTCAACCATAATCACAAGTGAAAACATGTTTTCAGAAAGGTTTTCAAATTAACTAAAAAGTAAAATTTAAATCTGTTCTGTTTGCATTAATTACAGTGCATCCAGAAAGTATTCACAGCGCATCACTTTTTCCACATTGTGTTATGTTACAGCCTTATTCCAAAATGGATTAAATTCATTTTTATCCTCAGAATTCTACACACAACACCCCATAATGACAACGTGAAAAAAATGTACTTGAGGTTTTTGCAAATTTATTAAAAATAAAAAAATCACATGTACATAAGTATTCACAGCCTTTGCCATGAAGCTCAAAATTGAGCTCAGGTGCATCCTGTTTCCCCTGATCATCCTTGAGATTTTTCTGCAGCTTAATTGGAGTCCACTTGTGGTAAATTCAGTTGATTGGACATGATTTGGAAAGGCACACACCTGTCTATATAAGGTCCCACAGTTGACAGTTCATGTCAGAGCACAAACCAAGCATGAAGTCAAAGGAATTGTCTGTAGACCTCTGAGACAGGATTGTCTCGAGGCACAAATCTGGGGAAGGTTACAGAAAAATTTCTGCTGCTTTGAAGGTCCCAATGAGCATTGTGGCCTCCATCATCCGTAAGTGGAAGAAGTTCGAAACCACCAGGACTCTTCCTAGAGCTGGCCGGCCATCTAAACTGAGCGATCGGGGTAGAAGGGCCTTAGTCAGGGAGGTGACCAAGAACCCGATGGTCACTCTGTCAGAGCTCCAGAGGTCCTCTGTGGAGAGAGGAGAACCTTCCAGAAGGACAACCATCTCTGCAGCAATCCACCAATCAGGCCTGTATGGTAGATTGGCCAGACGGAAGCCACTCCTTAGTAAAAGGCACATGGCAGCCCGCCTGGAGTTTGCCAAAAAGCACCTGAAGGACTCTCAGACCATGAGAAACAAAAACCTCTGGTCTGATGAGACAAAGATTGAACTCTTTGGTGTGAATGCCAGGCGTCAAGTTTGGAGGAAACCAGGCACCGCTCATCACCTGGCCAATACCATCCCTACAGTGAAGCATGGTGGTGGCAGCATCATGCTGTGGGGATGTTTTTCAGAGGCAGGAAGTGGGAGACTAATCAGGATAAAGGGAAAGATGACTGCAGCAATTTACAGAGACATCCTGGATGAAAACCTGCTCCAGAGTGCTCTTGACCTCAGACTGGGGCGATGGTTCATCTTTCAGCAGGACAATGACCTTAAGCACACAGCCAAGATATCAAAGGAGTGGCTTCAGGACAACTCTGTGAATGTCCTTGAATGGCCCAGCCAGAGCCCAGACTTGAATCCGATTGAACATCTCTGGGGAGATCTTAAAATGGCTGTGCACCGACGCTTCCCATCCAACCTGATAGAGCTTGACAGGTGCTGCAAAGAGGAATGGGCGAAACTGGCCAAGGATAGTTGTGCCAAGCTTGTGGCATCATATTCAAAAAGACTTGAGGCTGTAATTGCTGCCAAAGGTGCATCGACAAAGTATTGAGCAACGGCTGTGAATACTTATGTACATGTGATTTCTCATTTTTTTTTTATTTTTAATAAATTTGCAAAAACCTCAAGTAAAGTTTTTTCACATTGTCATTATGGGGTGTTGTGTGTAGAATTCTGAGGAAAAAAATGAATTTAATCCATTTTGGAATAAGGCTGTAACATAACAAAATGTGGAAAAATTGATGCGCTGTGAATACTTTCCGGATGCACTGTATCTAAGAGAAGTGTCTAGAACTTGACTGGAGGCCACCTGTGGCAAACGGAATTGACTGGACGTAGTTTAGAAAGATGCGCAACTGTGTATATAAGGTCCCACAATTCATACTGCACGTCAGGGCAAAAAGCAAGCCATGAAGACCAAAGATCTCTTGGAAGACCTCTGAAATAAAATTGTGGTGAGGCACAGATCAGGGTAAAAATATAAAACCATTTCTAAAGCTCTGAGTACTCCCAGGAACGCACTGACCTCAATAATTCTGAAATGAAATAAGTCTCTTCCTGGACTATACGGCCAAACTGAGCAAATTGCCAAGAAGGATCTTTGCCAGGGAGGTGACCAAGAAACCGACAGATACTCTAACAGAGTTTCAGAGGTCCTCTGCTGAGATGGGGGACCATGTCAGAAGGACAACCATTTCAGCAGCACTCCTTTAATCAGGCATTTATAGTAGAATGGGTATACAAAAGCCACTATTGTGTAAAAGGCATGTGACAGCCAGCTTGGAGTTTGCCAGACATCATTTAAAGGACTCTGAAAGCTTGAGAAAAAGATAAGAAAACTGATTCAAAAAGTGAACTCTTTGGTCTGAGCTCCAAGCACTATACTTGATGAAGACTGCTCATCACCTGCCTAATACTATTCCTATGGTTAAGCATGGTGGTGCTTCTCAGAGGCAGGGACAGGAAGGCAGGTTAGTTCTGAGGGAAGGTTGCATGCAGCCAAATACAGAGAGGTCCCTGAAGAAAAACCTAAATGCAAGCAACCTCACACTGGAGTGACATTTCATTTTTCCAAATGAAGATGACCTGATGCACACAACCAAGACAATGCTACACTGGGCTTCGAGACAAGTCTCCGACTGTTCTTGAGTGGCTCAGCCAAAGCTCAGATTACAACCCATAGGACTTCTGTGGAGAGACCTGAATATGGCAGTTTACAGTAACTTCTCATCCAATCTAACAAAGCTTAAAAGCAATGTGCACAAGAAGACTTGAAGCTGTATTTAATGCAGGGGCCTTTACAAAGTACTGAATTAAGGGTATGGCAACTTACATGAATGGGAGACTTTAGTTTTTGATTTGTAACACATTTGCAAAC
>JANRMT010062843.1:921609-943461 GCA_026402145.1 Polypterus bichir lapradei
ACATGAATGGGAGACTTTAGTTTTTGATTTGTAACACATTTGCAAACCTTTCTGAAAACAGCTTTTCACTTTGTCAATATGGGTTATTGAGTATAGACTGATACAAAAAAATGGCAAATTTACCAATTTAAAATTTAATCTACACACAATAAATCTGCAGTAATTGAATGAGTCTGAATACTTACTGAATCCACTGTATCTAAGTTTGGCAAGCACAAGATAAAACTTGGACATACCACAGCTATGTGTAAGAATCTTTTATGTGATAAATTTTAATTAATACAATCAAGATGACATAGCCCTTAACTGCAGTAAATGACATAATAAGCATAAAACTAACACCTCAGAAAGGCACACCATACCATGTCTAAAGTTTGGAGTCTCATACAGTGCCAACACAAAAGATGATGCTATCAACCTGCCACACAATCTTGTGCAGGCAATGAAGTGACTGTAAAGAAAAGAAAGATTAAAGAATAGCTAGAAATATGTGAGGGAAAATATCATTGGAGTGCTATTGTATCAGAGGTTTCCCGCAATTAAAGATTTAACCACAACAGAAGCAAACAGATTACTGAATTGATGCTCTAGATCAGGGGTGCCCACACTTTTTCGGCTTGCGAGCTACTTTTAAAATGACCAGGTCGAAATGATCTACCTACATTAAAAATTATATATATATATATATATATATATATATATATATATATATATATATATATACATACACTGAGTATACTTTATACATAAAATATATGTTGTTGTACCTTGCATAATTCAATTCAATACATTTATGGTCACTATAGTATTTGGATTTAATAATCTTCATGTGGGAAAAGGCTGACTCGCATAAATAAGTAGAGCCGAATAATGCAGTCAAGGAGCTTTTGAATTCAGCCGAGTGAAAAATGACGGCTGTCCGATTAACTGTGATTTTAGTTCCCTCTCCTTTCTCTTTCTCAGATCGCGTTTCAGAAGGAAGTCAGTTTTTGTAGTTTTTATGAACAGTTTCGAAAGTGCATTTCCACATTTTTCTTCTTTGAAATAGCAATGATAGATTGACAGATCAGACAAACGCACTTCGATTGTGACATTGTGAGAAAAAAAATCCTCTTCCAATTCCACATCCAGCCCATACCCTCCCCAAACAATTTTTTTTAAACTCCCTTCTTTAATTGATATAAATTGGAAGGCTAACTAGATCACAGCCGGAGTTTTGCAGTAGCTTGCGCGTTTGATCATGCTTGCGGGATGATCAGTGTCTTAGAAGAAAAGAGATCTCAGACTGGCCACCCTGTATGTCAATTAAGTGGCAAATGCCATAGGGAGGATATATACAGACTAACATTTAAAAAATTTTTTTTGGAATGCAACGCGATCTACCTGCACTACCTTTGCGATCTACTGGTCGATTGCGATCGATGCTCTAGATGCTTTAATTAATACAAGAAGCAGACTACTGTAAATGTATCAGAATATACAATAAGGACCAAAAATTACTCACAGAGATTTAATTTGGGCTCTTCCAGTAAAAAAATAAGTAAAGCTCAGTAGTTGGCCCAAAAAGAAGAACATGTCATAATGCACAAAGAGGGACAGAGTACAGAGGCCAAGGAGAATAAGTATGTGCACTAAAGGGAGAATTGAGATAGACAGCTTCACAGAAAATGGGCTGGAAACTAAAAACCAGAAAGTCAAAAGATGGAGGCAATGCCAGCACATAAAGTATGCATGAACATACCAGGCACACCAAAATGGCAGAGATGGCATAAAGGATCAAGATGAATTGATGGTCTAGATTTTTCAACATATTTCATATTTTTGAAGATAGTGTCCCAGCCGGATCTGGTCACTGAAATCACTGACTAATTAGAGGAAGAGGATTATAGAAAGCCTTATGCAACAAACACCACTTGAGAATAATGTTTCCTGAGAGAAGAAAAAAAGCTTGTAAGGGAGAATAAAGTGTGCATGGACTTAGAACAAGGCAGTTGAGACTCTGCATGTTCTTAAAGCTGGAGGAAGTTTCAGATAGAAGAAAAGGAAGAGGATGGAAGGCCATAGCTAGATTTAAGTTTTTGGAATACTTGAAGTCCAAAACTACCAAATACATTATACATCAAAAAGCTACACAAGCTGTGTACTGTTTATATTTACGCGCAAACTTTATGTAAATCTGGAGGATTCCAACAGGTGGCAGAGATAGCATCACGGTCAAAAAACAATGTTTGGCTTTGCTGTGTTGTGAATTGCAGGAAACATCCATTAAATTCCCAAGATACCTTGCCACAATATCTCTGAAAAGGATGGATGTTTAATGATTACATCTATTAACCCGGGGACGTGCCCATTCCAGCTAGCATCTGGCATGATGCAAAAATGATCCCTTGATGGAGCATCAGCTCATCGCAATTTGAATGCAAATAACACACATACACTAGTGTAATTTTAGCATCACAAAATCCCTAAACCTACATGTCCTTGGAAGGAAACCTGAGCACACTGTGGAAACCCACCAGGAACACATGCAAACTCAAGGCAGGGAAAACCAAGGACATAAGTCCCTACTGTGAGGCAGCAGCTGTACCGCCTCCGCCACCATGTTGCCTCCACATGTGTAATTATTAACAGTATTAACTATATAAATGAAGTTAATTATTTACCTGTAAAATATAATATACATGCTTTAACACATTTCATCATGAGAATAATATAAAGTATAAATTTAAGAATTAATAAATGTGCATAGAGCTAGAATATTATAAATTTTAATGTGTTCTGTGTGGAAATGACTGCCTTGCTGCTGTTGTCAGTGCAGGAGGAAGCCCCAGAACCATGTAGCACTTAACAAGTGGGTCAGTTTTAAGATGACGTTTATGACATTCTACTTTAATGACAAAATAAACTACAAAATTAAAGTCAATTAAGGTCACAAAATAGACCTTTTTTAATTCACTGTGTCCCTATTTTTTTCTCTGTGGCTCAAATATACTTAAACACATTATAATGCTGTTGCAAAGGTGGAAAAAAATAAGATGGTACAGAAGATGGTATGTGAGACCTTTAAAATGTATGCGATGCTTGCATTGCCTATGTGAGAAACAGATGAAGAAAAGCACCATTAACACATTTATATGTCAGCATTTAAGTTTGATGATTTGCTTCATCACATCAAATCATTCATCAAACATTAAACATGGACATTGATCCCGTAGGAAATGAAAAGCAGCTTGCTGTCATATGATGATAGTAAACAAAGACTCTGGCATCACCTTCCACCTTGAACACACTATGCCCCCTGATTTTTTGCTGGTGCTGCAACTTGTCGCACACGTTGCATTCATTTCTGAGGAGGTGCTCAGAGGATGCATCAAAGGAACGCTGAGAACTCGTGGCAGCCATGATATGTGCGTGTACACATTCTGAGCGTGAAGTATAAATTGGCCCTTAGAGGTCAGTAAGATAAAAGAGGGCTAAAGCATTCACGGACTTTAAAACAAACAGTAAAATTTTAAACTCAATCCTGTAATGAACAGGAAGCCAGTGAAGAGAAACTTAGACTAGTGTTATGTGATTTCTGTTTTTGTGTGTTTATTAGAAGCCTGGCAGCAACGTTCTGGACTAGCTGAAGATGAGCAAGGGATGACTGATCCAATGTACTCTATAATGAGCTGCAATAGTCAATCCAAGGAGACATAAACGTATTAATTAATATTTCAAAATCATGTACATAAAGAAAGAGCTTGACCGTAGCTAATATCCTGAGCTGATAGAAACAAGCTTTCACAATGGAGTTAATTTTTTTATCAAATTTGAGGGCATTATCAAAAATCACACCAAGATTTTCTGAGCAGGGTTTACAGTAGGTTGTCAAGATTAATTGGAGGACAACAGTAAGATCAGAAGTTCTAAAACACACAATTTCTGTTTTTTTGTCATTTAGACTAAGAAAATGTAGCGATATCCATATTTTAATGCCTTCCAGACATTCCAATAAAGGTTTAAAAGAATTTGTATTGATCTGTTTCAGTGGAAAATATATCTGTGCATTATCTGCGTAGCAATGAAAAGAAAGAGGAACAAGAAATATATCACCAGTTCAGAAAGAACTATGCAGTTTTAAATGCTTCTTATTAAATATTTGCTCTCTTGGAAGTAAAGCTGTTTTAGTAAATAATATTATATTAAGCACAAAATCTGATCTGTATTTTCTCACTGAAACCTGGCTTAGTAAATCTGACACTGTTCCCCTAGCTGAGGCGTCACCAGATGGATACACAATTCTTCATAAATCTAGATATTCTGGTCGAGGAGGAGCACTTGGAATAATTCATTGTGACAAAATGCAAATCACTTCTAAAAATGAGGCAACTTCACATCCTTTGAGGCAGTCATTTAAAATATTAAAACAGATTCGAGCAAATTGTAGTGGTAGTCTACAGACCACCATGGTCATATTCATTGTTCATGACTGAATTTGGCAACCTTTTATCTGATCTGGCAATAAATAATGATCACATAGTGTTGATGGGGGATTTTAATGTACAGATTGATGTGGAAACTGACACTTTTAGCAAATGTTTTACTTATTTGTTAAATTCAGTAGGATGTTGTCAGATTGTTAAAGATTTAACTCATGATCGTAACCACACATTTGATGTAATTAGAACTTAGTGAGTTAAAATTCAGAATTTAAATATTACTCTAGTAAGTTATTTATGACCACTGCTTAAATAAGTTTCCTTTAGCTCTGCCCTTACCAATGCACTCACATATTAAAACAAGGACAGTGCAACATCTTGAATGTAATTCTGCTTTAAAATGTATGGAAACTTTGAGTAAGTCAAGTGTAATTGTGAAAAGCCATTTAGATCAATTATAATCAAATGTAACCATGGAAAACAATTTAGATCAGCTAACTTCTGATTATAATATGACCTTGAGAGATGCTCTGGACGCATTGGCACCCCTTAAACAAATGTGATCAAAGCACATAGAAACTCTCCCTGATTTAATGAGAACACTTGAAACTCTTAAATTAGATTGTCAAAATCTGAAGCATAAATGGAGAACAACAAAGCTGCAGGACTTTCATACTGCATGGACAGAGAGTGTTAAAAAATATAAAAAGCTCTCTTTAAAGCCCATCTGGACTATTATTCTAAACTAATAGAAAATAACAATAATAATCCTTGTGTACTGTTCAGAACAGTGGCTAATTTAACAAATGGGAGTTCAGTTCTACATTGCAAAATACCAACAGACAACCGCAGTTCAGATTTTATAAACTTCTTTAATGAGAAACTTAAAAGCATAATATTTTAGATCTCAGCATCACAGTGCAAACCACATAATAGCTTGGCAAACCCTGTCACACCTTGCATTTAACACTTTAGACATTTTAACCCTGTAACAGAACAGGAAGTCTTAACTTTAATTTCTGAAATGAAAATTACCACGTTCCCTAGATCTAGTGCCAACAATACTAGTAATAAGCCCAATCGATGTTCTTGCAGCACCTGTTCTTAGCATTATCAATATTTCATTATTGCATGGCACAGTACCAAATGCACTAAAAGTGTCATTCATCAAACAATTACTTAAAAAGTCAGACCTAGATTCACTTATATGTAATAATTATAGACCCAAATTAAATTTACCCTTCCTCTTTAAAATACCTGAAAAAGTAGTCGCCAATCAGTTTCAGTCACACCTTACGCATCACAATTTAAGAAATCCCAGTCTACCTTCCATATTGGTCATAGTACAGAAACAGCTCTAGTGTGTGTTGTAAATGACATTCTGATATCCTGATTATATTGTTAGACTTGAGCACAACGTTTGACACCATTAACCATTCTATTATACTACACAGGCTGGAAAATGACTTTGGGCTCACATGCAATATCCTTGCATGGTTTGGTTCTTATTTATCAAATCAATTCCAATATGTACAGAAATGTGCTGACTGTACTCCATCATTATACACAGAATTGAGATATGGTGTCCAGCAAGGCTCAGTACTGGGACCTTTACTGTTTTCACTTTACATGCTTCTATTGGGGTCTATCATTAGAAAACATAATATTAATTTTCACTAATATGCAAATGACACCTAGTTATACCTTTCTTTTATACCAAATGAAGTTTCACCGATGTTGTCTTTAGTTGGATGTGTTAATGAATTAAAGGAATGGATGTATCAGAACTACTTGTTATTAAAATAGATAAAACAGAGATGTTATTATTGGAGGGAACGATGCTGACTGCAAAAATATTTTGTCATCAATTAACTCAGTTGGAATCACCATTAGTATTACTGAATTAGCCCACAATCTAGGAGTTGTCTTTGACTCTAGCATGTTATTAAAAGCGTACATTATAAAATTGTCCAAAGCATGTTTCTTCCATCTTAAAAATGCTGGGAAATTAAGATGTTTTCTAAGTATGTGGGATGCTGAGAAATTAATTCATGCATTTATTTCTAGTAGGATTGACAACAGCAATGTGGTGTTCACTGGATGTTCAAATTGTACTTTATACAACTTCCAGTTAATCAAAAATGCAGCAGCAAGAATCATTATAGGAACAAGAAAATACGAACACATAACTCCAGTTCTTAAATCCTTACACTGTCTCCCAGTTAAGTTTATGGCAGATTTCAAAATCCTCCTTTTAGCATATAAGGCCTTAAATGGCCAAAGTCCAGCTTACTTATCTGAACTTATCATTACCTACAAACCACAGCGCTCATTAAGATCTCAAGATTCTGGTCTGTTTATGATTCCAATGATTAATAAAATAACAGTGGGAGGTCAAGCTTTTAGTTACAGGGGCCTAAACTGTGGAATAGTCTGCCTGCTACTATAAGAGATGCCCCTTCAGTCTCAGCTTTCAAATCCCATCTGAAGACTCACTACTTTAGTTTAGCATACACAGACTACAGCTGCTGATTAACTGAAATACTGCATCTCTGTTGTTAGTCATTAGCACTACAGCATAATTCATTTGTTACTAACCCTCACCTATTCTGTTTCTCTTCTCGGTACTCACATGTGCCAATTGGTGTAACTGCCCTAATGCCAAGTTGTTTGCCTGCCTAAAGAAAAGTCATCTCTGACAGAAGAGCACTGGAATCATCAGGTGGAAGCGCCCTTACATCGGATTGGCCCAACAATGACTCAGTTGTGGAATGGCCAGTAATGTGGAGACAGCTTGATGGCTGTGGTCTCTATGACTCTGAACAATTTGGAATCTTGTTATGTGATATAATCTACTCTTGCATTTTGCTCGGTTCTTGTACTATTACTATTGTATTGAGAATTACTTGTGTTCTGTTGTGTGTATATTATTGTATTTATCCCATTTTTTTACACCCACTGCATGCCCAACCTACCCGGAAAGGGGTCTCTCTCTGAATTACCTTTCCCAAGATTTCTTACTTTTTTTTTCCCTCCAAGGGTTTTTTCTGAGTTTTCTCTTGTCTTCTTAGAGAGTCAAGGCTGGGGGCTGTCAAAAAAGGGCTTGTTAAAGCCATTTGCAGCACTCCTTGTGTGATTTTGGGCTATACAAAAATAAATTGTAATATATTGTAAATATTGTGTTTTTAAAAAATGGATCCTAAGGGCAACACATACAGTGAAAAAAAGAGTAGGCCCCGAATTGATCTTTGTGGGAACACACAGGTGATGAACAGAGAATGAGGAGAGATCACCCAGGCTGACTGAATAGCTTCTGCCTATGGGGTATGACCTGAACCATTTCAAAGCAGTGTCTTGTATACCCATATACTGCTCAAGAAAGGCAATAAGGATGTTGTGGTCAACTGTATTAAATGCTGCGGTTAGATCTAACAGCAGCAAGACAGCAGTATCCCCAGAATCACAGAACATTTAGAATCCTAGAAACTGCAGACTCTGTGCTGTGGTGTCTTAAAACCAAAATGAATTACTTCAAAAATGCCATTTTCATTTAAAAAGGTGTGCAGCTATAGAAAGACAACTTTCCCCAGAATTTTAGAAAAAAGGGAGATGGGTCTGAATATTAAAAAGTCTATAAAATCCAGATTTGTGTTTTTAATTAAAGGCTGCACCACAGCATGTTTAAAAAAGGCTTGAACAACTATAAAACAACTATTTATAATGTCCAAAATACTAGTCCCAACCACTTCAAAAACATCTTTAAGAACATGAGCAGGAACAATATCTAGCGGACAAGTTGTGGGTTTAAGGTGACTAATTACTTCTGCCATAAAAGGGTGAGATACAATCTCAAACTAATGAGAAAACAGCTGTAAACACAGAAGGGAAAGATGGGTCATCAAGAAAGGGTGTAAGAAGGGATCTAATGTTAGCAATTTTAGTTTTAATTAGTAATTAAATATCTATTTGGAGAAACTACTGACAGTTGTTTAACACTTCCTATTCCCTTAATCTCATGTAACACTCTCATCTTTTGACTGCTTGCTGTGCATCTTTGTTTGAAATTACTAAACTTTAGATTTCCTCTGCTTGCTTCCCTAGTTAACTGTTATCCTAATGCTGAACATCTCTTATTACTCTATTACCTACAAGCTCAGTGCTACTGCCTATACCATCTGTACTTAAATTAACTATGTTCCTTCCATTTAATGTACAATTATACACTGGATCTCCTACTATCCACGATGCTCCACGATATAAGCACTATCTACTGCTTTAATAAGTAATTCTCACTAAGGAAATATGCTTACTTAATACTGTTCACAGCTATGACACTGCTTATATATTTACTATTCTGTCCACTGTTTGCCCTGATATCTTCCTCCACTTTTCAGTGTCTGTGGCCTTTACTACTGGACATTTAACTAATGCTAAGTCCCACCTTTGCTTCCTTCCTTTCAAGCCTAGCCATCTGTCTACACTGTACTTAAAATAAAAGCTTCACTATTAATAAATAAACCATTTATACCCTTGCTCTCAAGTATAAGCGCTATGTACTAATTAATGTAGTTATACTTTTTATGTCTTAACAACTCCTTGCTAAGGAACCGTGCTTACTTTCTACTATTCGCTGCTACATCTCCAGTTATTTACTTGCTGTTCTGCTGGCTTCTACCACTACTTGTACTTTCCTGCCCATGCTGCACAGTGCTCCGAACACCTCATACCCTACAAAATTATAAACAAAAGTTTCTTTCCAGCATTTTAAACACAGTTGCTTTTGGTTATGTGCATGCAGGAAAAAAAATGCAAAAAAGAACCTTCTAAACCAAAAAATGCATGTTGCATAGTGCTCTGCTCCTGACGCACCCTGCAAAGTTTAAAAAGTGAAGTTCCTTTTCAGCTGTACTCAAAAACTTGGGTAAAGTAAGAGTTCAGTTTTTGATTTTTAGTAAATTTGCAAACCTTTCTAAAAACATTTTCACATTGTCATCATAGGTTACTGAGTATAGAATGATGTGCAAAAATGGCAAACTTGTTCATTTAAAATTAAATATACAACATAATAAAGTCTATAGGAAGGAAAGAGGTCTGAATGCTTTTTTAAGAGCAAATGTTATATTATAAGTAACTCTACAAAAAAGTAACAATGCTCAGTAGCACTCAGCAAGCACTTCATCCACTTCACCAAGCAAGAAATATATCAGCATGTCATATTTGACCCCAGGAATGAAAAACTACTGTTAGATCGTGTCTAGTTGCAAATATAATGACAAATCACTTTCCTTCACAAAAGTACAAAGGTTTATGGTTTGGTCATGGTTCAAATTATCAAAACAATATTCTGTTTTCTCATGATGTTATTCATAACCTTGACCTCATTTTAAGCAAAAGCACATATCTGTATTGTCACACATGTTAGAATTCAAAATACCATAGAACCCAATCATGAAGCTTAAGGATTATTCATTTATTTTGTAAACTCTCTTAAATTTAAATTGTTCTAAGTTTGAGTCTTGTCACACATGTGCATATAGGAGGGCTCAAAAGAAGGTTAATTCCTGGACACTAGAGGATGGCAGAGTGCATTAATCCTTTCTCTTATCTCCCTGCAGAACAAATTTGGGAAATTCCATCTGGCTCCCATGATGACACTTCCAGTTCCATCCCAGGAGATGACACTTCCAGCTGGCTGTTACAGACTCAAATCAAATATATGTTTTTATTCTATAATAGTGATAATAATAGCAGATCAATACTCAAAACGGTAAGTGCAGGAAGGACCAAGGATCAAACCTGCAACCTTTTGACTATGAGACAGCAGTTCTTACGCTTGCACCAGCCAAGCTGACATGCCTAAATTGTACCCTAACCCAATTTCTTTTTCTTCAGTTAAATTCTTAAATAAAAGCACATTTGTTATGTTATACCCGTACCCTTTGTGAAAGTGTTCAATTGTTATTTGGACTTCAGTCTTCACACATTATACACTTCATGTCAACATATTGTCATTAGTACTATAACATATAAAAAGTTTCTGTTTTAGTTATGTGTTCAGCATTTCTTGTCTTGCATTTACTGTTATCCTCCATTTACCCAGATCGTTGTAGACATGAAATGTATGCATTCCAAATAATGATATATTATTTACCCTATACAATTCCAGATACCTCACACCCAGGTAAACAGACTTGAGCTGGGAGAACTTTGTGTCCGACTTCAGCTGCGTTGGTGGGGGATGGGATAGCATACTGCCTGTTGCCATTGCTGATCGACACATTTGCAAAACAAAGACGCTGATGAGGAGGTGCAAAGGAATTTAAGGTGGCCAAGCATTACGACTTTTTTAGTGTTAATTGGCTCTGTTATTCAGGGCTGAAATCTTCACACATGTAATCTCTGTCTAATTTCTTCTCCAAATATTTAATTTATCTTCCGATAACCCAAAGGCATGAATTTTAGTCTAACTGGCAACTCTCCAAACTGTATCTGTATAAGTGACTCTAAGTATAAGCCTACATTGACTCTGTGATGGACTGGTGCCTGATCTGAGATTGGTTCCTAATTTGCACCTGATGTATCTGGGCTAAACTGTTTGTTTCAGCTCTAGACTGTATTAGGTGGGCTGGATAACAAATGGATGGATATAAATGAATCAAAATAATAACCCATGTTTCTTTCTTTTTTCCTACAGTAGAAAACTAAACATGTTAATACAAAACATTTTTTTATATTAAATAAAATATACAGTGGGATGCAAAAGTTTGGGCAACCTTGTTAATAGTCATTATTTTCCTGTATAAATCGTTGGTTGTTACGATAAAAAATATCAATTAAATATATCATATAGGAGACACACACAGTGATATTTGAGAAGTGAAATGAAGTTTATTGGATTTACAGAAAGTGTGCAATAATTGTTCAAACAAAATCAGGCAGGTGCATAAGTTTGGGCACCACAAAAAAGAAATGAAATCAATATTTAGTAGATCCGCCTTTTGCAGAAATTACAGCCTCTAAACGCTTCCTGTAGGTTCCAATGAGAGTCTGGATTGTGGTTGAAGGTATTTTGGACCATTCCTCTTTACAAAACATCTCTAGTTCATTCAGGTTTGATGGCTTCCAAGCATGGACAGCTCTCTTTAACTCACACCACAGATTTTCAATTATATTCAGGTCTGGAGACTGAGATGGCCATTCCAGAACGTTGTACTTGTTTCTCTGCATGAATGCCTTAGTGGATTTTGAGCAATGTTTCGGGTCGTTGTCTTGTTGAAAGATCCAGCCCCGGCGCAGCTTCAGCTTTGTCACTGATTCCTGGACATTGGTCTCCAGAATCTGCTGATACTGAGTGGAATCCATGCGTCCCTCAACTTTGACAAGATTCCCAGTCCCTGCACTGGCCACACAGCCCCACAGCATGATGGAACCACCACCATATTTTACTGTAGGTAGCAGGTGTTTTTCTTGGAATGCTGTGTTCTTTTTCCTCCATGCATAACGCCCCTTGTTATGCCCAAATAACTCAATTTTAGTTTCATCAGTCCACGGCACCCTATTCCAAAATGAAGCTGGCTTGTCCAAATGTGCTTGGGCATACCTCAAGCGGCTCTGTTTGTGCTGTGGGCGGAGAAAAGGCTTCCTCTGCATCACTCTCGCATACAGCATCTCCTTGTGTAAAGTGCGCCGAATGGTTGAACGATGCACAGTGACTCCATCTGCTGCAAGATGGTGTTGTAGGTCTTTGGTGCTGGTCTGTGGGTTGACTCTGACTGTTCTCACCATTTGTCGCTTCTGTCTATCCGAAATCTTTCTTGGTCTGCCACTTCGAGCCTTAACTTGAACTGAGCCTGTGGTCTTCCATTTCCTCAATATGTTCCTAACTGTGGAAATAGACAGCTTAAATCTCTGGGACAGCTTTCTGTATCCTTCCCCTAAACCATGATGGTGAACAATCTTTGTCTTCAGGTCATTTGAGAGTTGTTTTGTGACCCCCATGTTGCTACTCTTCAGAGAAAATTAAAGGAGGAGGGAAACTTACAATTGACCCCCTTAAATACTCTTTCTCATTATAGGATTCACCTGTGTATGTAGGTCAGGGGTCACTGAGCTTACCAAGCCAATTTGAGTTCCAATAATTAGTTCTAAAAGTTTTGGAATCAATAAAATGACAACGGTGCCCAAATTTATGCACCTGCCTGATTTTGTTTGAACAATTATTGCATACTTTCTGTAAATCCAATAAACTTTATTTCACTTCTCAAATATCACTGTGTTTGTCTCCTATATGATATATTTAACTGACATTTTTTATCGTAACAACCAACGATTTATACAGGAAAATAATGACTATTAACAAGGTTGCCCAAACTTTTGCATCCCACTGTATCTCATTGTTATTTCTTTAGGCTTTCACATCAACTCTAAAACTAACAAGATGATTCAGAATACCTAGCATCTGAAGACAAACACTGTATATTTTGTGAATAGATCATAAATAACTCACATATTTGTAAATATTTAATAAAGGGAAGCAAGCCTTGTTCATCCAATTAGAAAGCTGCGCAATGCTCTTTGAGTAAGTCAGATATCACATAAATATATAGACATACATTCTTTAGTAACTAACCTGGAAAACAAAAAAGTTTTGATGATTTGTTCACCTTTGGAATATGGTAGAACAGGAGATTAATACCAAGCAAAAATCGCTTGAATTCCATGGCCTACTT
Source organism: Polypterus bichir lapradei (assembly GCA_026402145.1). Classification (NCBI taxonomy): domain Eukaryota; kingdom Metazoa; phylum Chordata; class Cladistia; order Polypteriformes; family Polypteridae; genus Polypterus; species Polypterus bichir. The sequence goes on from JANRMT010062843.1 coordinate 934,760, forward strand.
GAGTATTGTTTCTGAGCATGTTTGTCAGTTCATAGCATAGTATAACCATCTTCTAATGGCTACTTCCAGCATGATAATGCACCATTTCATAAAGCAGAACTCATTTCAAACCTGTCATTTCACCTTATCTGAATCCAAAAGAACACCTTTTAGATGTGGTGGAACAGGACATTCACAGCTGATAAATATGCAGAAATTACATGATCCAGTCATGTCAACATGGACCAGAATCTCAAAGGAATGTTTCTTACATCTTCTGGGATCCAAGCTAAAAAGAATTAATGTTGTTTTGAGGGCAAAAGGAGGATATACCTAGTTTTAGTGTGGTGTTCCTAATAATTTGCCCAGTGAGTGTATGTTAAGCAATAACCGTCCAGTGTACCACAACTGCAGAACATCACCAAAATGGCTTGTACACATTTATCAATTGGCTCAATCAAGGTAACAGTCTTATTATTGACTATTCTAAACAGATGATTAAACTGATACTGAATAAATAAATGTGTAAGTAAATGATAAATTAGTAAATAACTAAAAAATATAAATGGCTAAAATCAAGATTAACTGACATCACATTCTCCCTGTTCTGCTATTTGATTTTGTGATGTACTGTATAATACACTGCATCTAATCCTGAATCCAGACTGAGAAGCATGGAAGGACATGCCACACACTCAAATTACTAAAATTGAGAATTTTTGATAAGAAAAGATATTGCCTTTGGTATGTAAACTGCTGATGGAAACATGCAGAAGAATCTATGTGGCTAGAGGAAAGTCAGCATGCTAGAGGAAAGTCTGGAGTACCAAATGAAAGACAGCAGGCTGAAGAAGAATGAGCATGATAATTTTTCCTGAATTTAAACGAGGCAATCCCAAGAATGCCATAACTTATGCTGTGTGTTTTTGTAATTTTTGAAGGAGGTAGGAGGTTCTCAGGCCCAGACCACAGCAGTGTTTGTTTAGGTGTGTCAGGAAAATCATGGGGGCTTAGGAAGAACAGGGCTCTTAGACTTAAATCAGTGTGCAGACCCCACCTAGCTGTATTGAGAGAAACAAAGAAAAACAAGCATGTAGTGTCAAGGTTAGGGGCAATGATTTTGATATCAGGTATTTTGAGTTGTGAATATAAGATAAATTAATAAATATAGAATAAATACAAAAACATTAGTTTGTTTAGTTTTTTCATCACTTGACAGACTTTCTTTGCTTACCTACCTTTGTTTGTATCACTTCATTGTTAAACAATGTTTTTAAAACAAAAGTGATTGGTCAGTGATGATATACTGATCTTGTATGATGACCTAAGTCAGTCTCTCGATCAGTGCCGTTTTATTTTCAGAAACCGGGAGTGGTCTCCCCTAGACATTCTTGTATACTCAGATATGGGGATGGATATCTATACTAATAAACGGCAAAGCCCTCACTGACTCACTCACTGACTGACTGACTGACTGACTGACTGACTCATCACTAATTCTCCAACTTCCCGTGTAGGTAGAAGGCTGAAATTTGGCAGGCTCATTCCTTACAGCTTCCTTACAAAAGTTGGGCAGGTTTCATTTCGAAATTCTACGCATAATGGTCATAACTAGAAGCTATTTTTCTCCATTTACTGTAATGGAGTTCAGCTGGAGGGGCGGAGTTTCATATGACATCATCACGCCTATCACGTAATCACGCATTACGTAGAAAGCCAGGAAGAGCTACAAAACGCGCTTTAGAAAACATGCATTATATAATTAAGAAGGCAGCGAAACAATTAGAAGCGAGCGAGTGACATATAAAACCATATTCAGCGGCTCACGTGAACTGACGCAGTGCGCAGACAAAAAGTAACAGTTCCAAAGAGTGCTGAACAAAAACCGAATTACACTGCTACGCTCAAATAGATAAACCACACGCCGTGGCGCGATAGTAAAGCATTCGCCTGTAGCGCCCACGTCCGAGGTTCGATTCCCGAGAGGGGATGCACTAAGTATGTACGCGCGCTTCTCGATTTATTTTAACCTCGCATCCCCTTAGTTTGAGACGTATGAAAACGCATGCGGTTAACGCAGAAAGACAGATCCCCTATTCACCTATTGAAGCTTCATGAATAATGGATACTTTATTCGCGATCAATGATTGTTTTGGTAAAGCCATACTCAGTGTATTCATTAGATGAACGGTAAAAAAGTAAGAGCGAGGGGACGGTAACTTACTGAAGCACACAAGCAAAACCACAATAGCACGCGGATCGATGTACTGACTTGCGCGATCACATTCCAAAAAATATTTCTTTTCAAGTTCTATTTAGTCCATATGAGTCAAACTCAAGGCCCACGGGCCACATCCGGCCCGGCGTGTAATTATATCCGGCCCGCGAGATCATTTTATATACTGTATTATTGTTATTAATGGCCCGGGTATATGAAGCGCTGGTAACACAATAAACTACAGATCCCATAATGCAGCGCTTCAGCTGCCTTTCCGAACACTTACCGCGTTGCTGCAAGTTATTGCGAAGCTAGCCCACACGATGCCGAAGAGAAAAGTTGATTCTGAAAATAGAGCCTTTAAAAACCGATGGGAGGCTGAGTATATGTTTACTGACATTGCCGGTAAACCCGTGTGTCTCATTTGTGGAGCTAATGTGGCTGTAATTACAGAATTTAATCTTTACAACGACTGACAAACACAGAATGTAACTTGAACACAACACATCGTACAAATACGACCCTGATTGAAACAAATAATGATAATCGAATCCTTGATCACAGCAACACTCACAAAATAATTACTGTATATTGACAATCATGTTACGTTATTTTTAAAATGTTCCCTTTTCTTTTTCATAGCTTCTTTAACACACTACGTCTCCGCTGCGAATATATATCTATACTAATAAACGGCAAAGCCCTCACTCACTGACTGACTGACTGACTCATCACTAATTCTCCAACTTCCCGTGTAGGTAGAAGGCTGAAATTTGGCAGGCTTATTCCTTACAGCTTCCTTACAAAAGTTGGGCAGGTTTCATTTAGAAATTCTACGCGTAATGGTCATAACTGGAAGCTGTTTTTCTCCATTTACTGTAATGGAGATGAGCGTGAAACCCGTGGGGGCGGAGTTTCGTGTGACATCATCACGCCTCCCACGTAATCACGCAGTAGGTAGAAAACCAGGAAGAGGCCCAAAAAGCGCTGAAGAAAACATGCATTATATAATTGAGAAGGCAGCGAAACAATAAGAAGCGAGCGAGTGACATATACAACCATATTCATGAGTTCTGCTACTTCGGAAACAAAGCACGATGTAAACCTAAACTTTAAATTAAGTTCATAGACAGGCTGCCGCTAGCGTTTGTAATTTAGTGCCTGCCCATATAAGGCCGTCCGTCAGCGGCAATCCAATAGAAACACTGCCACGGGTAAATATTCACGGGTGAAGGACTGTGCTTATGCAGAGGAAGATGAGATGGTCAGGGTGGTGTTTGGCACAAACTCAGCGAAACTGCGAGAGAAAGTTTTAAGTGCCGGGACTTAGGTAACATTAGATACAGCCATGGACATAGCACGACATGGCACCAGCACAGCTGGGAAACTTCGATGCATGTACACCGAGCGGCTCACATGAACTGACGCAGTGCACAGACAAAAAGCAACAGTTCCAAAGAGCGCTGAACAAAAACCGAATTACACAATTGAAAAGGTAGCAAAAAAATATGAAGCGTCTGATACATACAAGATAAGTATGTAATAAGTGCAGCTACTGCAGAAACAAAGCACACGGTGGAAAAAGTGAATGTCCCGCTAAAGGAAGACAGTGTTAAAAAAAAAAACCCGTGCATGCAGTGTGTCAGGTCTCAGATAAAGAAGACGAGCTGTTTATTGATGCAGTAAGAAACGAATCTTTTTCATAGCTTCTTTAACACACTAAGTCTCCGCTGCGATACGCGGGTATATATATATGTATATATATACCCCGATCTACATTAGATACAGCCATGGACATAGCACGACATGGCACCAGCACAGCTGGGAAACTTCGATGCATGTACACCGAGCGGCTCACGTGAACTGACGCAGTGCACAGACAAAAAGCAACAGTTCCAAAGAGCGCTGAACAAAAACCGAATTACACAATTGAAAAGGCAGCAAAAAAATATGAAGCGTCTGATACATACAAGATAAGTATGTAATAAGTGCAGCTACTGCAGAAACAAAGCACACGGTGGAAAAAGTGAATGTCCCGCTAAAGGAAGACAGTGTTAAAAAAAAAACCCGTGCATGCAGTGTGTCAGGTCTCAGATAAAGAAAAAGACGAGCTGTTTATTGATGCAGTAAGAAACAAATCTTTTTCATAGCTTCTTTAACACACTACGTCTCCGCTGCGATACGCGGGTATATATATATGTATAAACTAGCAAAATACCCGTGCTTCGCAGCGGCGAAGTACTGCCTTAAAATTTTTAATAAGAAGAAAATAAAACCTTTTTAAACTGAGGGAAAATATACCAATAATTATTTGTTAAGGATCTCTTTGTACACCATGTTGTTGGTTCGGCCCTCCGGTTGTAATATGACCAAGCTGTGCGCTGAGCTTACTCTTGAGCATGCAACGTACAGTTGGCCATGTGATAAGCAATCTTGCCTCAAATCTCACAGCTTGGATTGCTGCTGTCATAATTGGTTTGAGTTTCATGATTTGTTTCAATTACGACAGTATTTGTAGGACTTGTTGTGTTGAAGTGACATTTGGCATCTGTCAAGCGTTGTAAGCATACAACTGGTTTCATCGATAACTTCACATCCAGCTTTTGAGAGTTTAAACATTCATAAACATCAAAGTGTCCACTACTGAAATTGTCACCTGTGAATCTAAGATGTTGAAGAGGCATTGGCGGTTGTCGAAAGGTGTAAAATATTTGGCCATTTCGGTACACTTGAAAGCGACAACCGAACAATTCAGCGGCAGCCATCAACTCACATGCAGATGCATAGGTGAAGGGCTTAAGCATTTCACTCTTCTAGTGCTACTGTGTAGTCTAATTATCTCCTGTACCGTCATCAGTCCACACCTTGAACCTGTCCCAGTCATTCAATATATAAGACACAATGTTCCTCCGGATATCAAAAGTGAGCCTGATATGGCCGTGCAATATGTAACAAAGAGAATGGAAAAGGCAGGTGCCATCTCCGGGCATGGAAACCACTCGGTAACTGACAGTTCTTTGATCGATGGTGATCACCTTGATAGACATGTTAATGGGGGTACGGTTGGAATGATAAAGGAAATGGGTATCTGAACAATGTAAAGTAAGTCTAAAATACCTAAACAATAACTATAATCGTAATAAACAAACAATAAAACAGCGGAGAAGCCGTGGATTAAATAAAAAGGCTGTAGTTATCAGCAGGGAGACGTGAATCCCGTGGCAAAGCAAGGAAGGGAATGAAGAGACCGGAGCAATGGACGGCCTTATAAAGGCAGGCAGCCAACAACGTGGGAGGCGTTGGGATGGGGGACCCAACGCTGCCTCACACGGTGACCGAGATGCAGGCTATGGACATATATATGTACATAAGTAGGATTCAGTTAGCGTTGGGAACCCGCGTACCAAATTTCTTGAAGATGGGCCCATAAGTAACAAAGACCATTGAAAAGTTCAATATGGCGGCCGACAGTGGCATCATACCACCGAAATAAGTACGTACATTGGTTTCAGTTAGTGCAGGGAAGCCGCTTACCAAATTTCGTGAAGATGGGGCCATAAATAAGAAAGTTCAACATGGCGGACGTTGTTGACCGTTATGACCGTTACGCATAGAATTTTGAAATGAAACCTGCTTAAGTTTTGTAAGTAATCTGTAAGGAATGAGCCTGCCAAATTTCAGCCTTCTACCTACACGGGAAGTTGGAGAATTAGCAACATTGGAAAGTTCAATATGACGGCCGACAGTGGCATCATACCACTGAAATAAGTATGTACAGCGGTTTTGGTTAGCGCAGGGAAGCCACCTACCAAATTTCGTGAAGATGGGGCCATGAATAAGAAAGTTCAACATGGCGAACGCTGTCAACCGTTATGACCGTTACGCGTAGAATTTCGAAATGAAACCTGCTTAACTTTTGTAAGTAATCTGTAAGGAATGAGCCTGCCAAATTGCAGCCGTCTACCTACACTGGAAGTTGGAGAATTAGTGACGTTGGAAAGTTCAATATGGCGGCTGACAGTGGCGTCATACCACCGAAATAAGTACGTACATTGGTTTCGGTTAGCGCAGGGAAGCCACTTACCAAATTTCGTGAAGATGGGGTCAGCCTTCTACCTACACGGGAAGTTGGAGAATTAGTGATGTTGGAAAGTTCAATATGGCGGCCGACAGTGGCATCATACCATCGAAATAAGTATGTACATCGGTTTCGGTTAGCTCAGGGAAGCCGCCTACCAAATTTCGTGAAGATGGGGCCATAAATAAGAAAGTTCAACATGGCGGACATTGTCGACCGTTATCGACTGTTATGACCGTTACGTGTAGAATTTCGAAATAAATCCCGCTTAACTTTTGTAAGTAAGCTGTAAGGAATAAGCCTGCCAAATTTCAGCCTTCTACCTACACGGGAAGTTGGAGAATTAGTGATGAGTGAGTCAGTCAGTCAGTCAGTGAATGAGTGAAGGCTTTGCCTTTTATTAGTATAGATATACCCCGATCTACATACTCGAATAATGAATACTTTATTAGCAATCAATGATTGTTTTGGTAAAGCCATACTCAGTGTATTCATTAGATGAACGGTAAAAAAGTAAGAGCGAGGGGAGGGTGACTTATTGAGGCATGCAGGCAAAACCACAATAGCACGCGGGCTCGATGTACGAAAAAATATATCTTTTCAAGTTCTATTTAGTCTATATGTGTCAAACTCAAGGGCCACGGGCCACATCCGGCCCGGCGTGTAATTATATCCGGCCCGCGAGATCATTTTATATACTGTATTATTGTTATTAATGGCCCGGGTATATGAAGCGCCGGTAACACAATAAACTACAGATCCCATAATGCAGCGCTTCAGCTGCCTTGCCGAACACTTACCGCGTTAATCAAGTCTAGCTTATGAAGGTGCAAGTTATTGTGAAGCTAGCCCACACGATGCCGAAGAGAAAAGGTGATTCTGAACATAGAGTCTTTAAAAACCGATGGGAGGCTGAGTATATGTTTACTAACATTGCCGGTAAACCCGTGTGTCTCATTTGTGGAGCTAATGTGGGTGTAATTACAGAATTTAATCTAAGACGGCACAATGAGACAAAACATCAAGATAACCTGAAAGACCTGAATGCAATGCAGAAGATACAGAAAGCAGAACAATTAAATAAGAATCTGACACTTCAGCGGACGTTTTTACCCGTGCACAATCACAAAGTGATTTCAAGTGAAGCTGCTTTTATGGGAGACACAAATGCACCAGTGCAACTTGCCCCACTTTCCCTGTTGCCAAGTAATGTTGAACCAAGTCGTCACTACGGTGTTCCCAAATACGCACTTTGCTGATAAACTGAGCGCACTGAGTTTGCACGGCGCTTTGGTGACTTTGAAGAACAAAAAAAGTCCGTCTACATGCGGCTCGAACCTTGTGCATGTTTGGTAGCACATATCTGTGTGAGAAGCTCTTCTCAGTGATAAAGACTAACAAAACAGCACACAGGAGTCGCCTCACCGATGAGCACCTGCAGTCCATCCTGAGAATCTCCACAACACAGAACCTCACACCAAACATAAACAAACTTGTTGCCAAAAAAAGATGCCAGGCGTCCAGCTCTAAAATGACATATGAGCAAAGACAACTGAATGATTTGATTTGTTATTGCTGAAAGGAACACATTTTATTTATATTTCCAGGTTTTGTTATGCAGCATGTTCATATTTGAATTTGTATAATTTTGACAGGATATATTTTTATGGAGAGCAAAATCTTTTGGGATATTTAAAATCTAAGTTTATTTTTTATATAAAATTACATAAGAGTAAAGAAATTTGAATGTTTGTTCTTTTAACGTTTACTTTATTTCTAACTTGTATAATTTAGACAGGATATATTTTTATGGAGAGCAAAATATTATAAGTTATTTAAGGTTTGAGTTGATTTATTCAGGAATAATATTCCTGTCTGTTTTTACCATTCCTACCAAAGATATTTCTGTCGACTAAATAAAAATTCCTTCTATTTAAAATTTAAATAGAACTTGAACAAATACGATAGTTCATAATATCCACGCAGACTTGCACGTAAGAGCGGGAGTTATCCGTTTTAACAAGCAGCGTATTGCACTGATACGAAATAGCTGTGTGTGTATATATGTAGATATGTATGTATATGTATATATATGTTTATATATGTGTGTGTGTATGTGTATATATATATGTATTTCTGTATATATATGTGTATGTATGTATGTATGTATGTGTGTATGTATATGTATGTGTATATATGTAGATATATATATATGTATGTATATATGTGTGTGTGTATATATATATGTATATGTATAGATATGTATATATATATGTTTATGTGTGTGTGTGTGTAAATATATATATATATATATGACAGCAACACTCATCACTCACAACAGTGACAAAACAATTACATTGACAATCATGTTACGTTATTTTCAAAATGTTTCCTTTTCTTTTTCATTGCTTCTTTAACACACTACTT
>JANRMT010062843.1:943471-960255 GCA_026402145.1 Polypterus bichir lapradei
CTTTAACACACTACTTCTCCGCTGCGAAGCGCGGGTATTTTGCTAGTTTACTTATAAAAGTAAAGTTGAATAAATTGGACTCTGCAGCTGCATGAATAAAAAAAAAAATCGAGTATGTTTCAGGTAAAGTACCACTTCTGGGTTGTGGATTTGACCCAAAAGTTAATAAAGATCTACAATTGTGGTGTAACAACCACATGTCGAATTTCATCCATCTATCTAGTTGCGTTTTTGAGTTACCGTGTTTAGATACACGTGCACGCATGCGCACACACAATTACAAAAAATTTTTGAACTCTGGGAGGTCTATAACGTCAAGATTCATCAAAATATCGAGGTCGAATTTTTTCATGATTACTATACTTTCTATATACTACGTATATGAGAAAGTAAAAACAATTTCTCCTGAGCGAAGTGGCAGGTGAATTGCTGTCAACAAAAAGCACTCGCCTCAGAAATAAACTGAAACGTTACTCATTCGTGATTTTTCTGTCCATATAGTAAAGGTTTTGTTGACCAGCACATTCTGATTAACCAGCCATTTGAATTACATCTTGATATATAACAAGCACAAAGAAAGGCAGCACATAAATCGCTTTCGATGTCACACACTTTACGCGCCCGCATTCAGCTTGCTCTGTCACCACAAATGTTGTGTGAACACTTGCCCTCCATCACCAGCCGCCCTTCACTCGATGAAAATGTGTGGGCAGCTTGTGGTGGATGACTTTCTGTTTTAAAGTTAAGACTTATAAGGGTTAAAGGCAAACGGCAAGAATATTCATTCAAAAACGAAAAGTAAAAATATTTTAGAAAATTATTATTTTATTTCAGTTAGTCTTTCCAGCTTCTTTAATAGTTTCATTTAGTTTTAGTTTTTCATTTTGGTTTTGGTAGCTATTTTATTTCAGTTTACGAAAATGTTTTTTTAATAATAGTTTCAGTTTTGATTTTAGTTTTCATGAACTATAATAACCTTACTGTAATACTCTTAACTTCAACATAGGGTGGTGCCTGTATAGACCATGCCTTTTCTAACAACAAAAGCAAAGTATGAGAAAAAGATGTGATTTATTCTTTAAGGAAAAGCAATCAAAGCAAGATTAAATTTCAAACAGTATTTGAAAATACATCAATGGACACAAAAACAAAGATATACAGGTGCCAGTCATAAAATTAGAATATCATGACAAAGTTGATTTATTTCAGTAATTCCATTCAAAAAGTGAAACTTGTATATTAGATTCATTCATTACACACAGACTGATGTATTTCAAATGTTTATTTCTTTTAATTTTGATGATTATAACTGACAACTAATGAAAATCCCAAATTCAGTATCTCGGAAAATTAGAATATCAATTAAGACCAATGCAAAAAGAAGATTTTTAGAAATGTTTGTCAACTGAAAGGTATGAACATGAAAAGTATGAGCATGTACAGCACTCAATATTTAGTTGGGGCTCCTTTGGCCTGGATTACTGCAGCAATGCAGCGTGGCATGGAGTCGATCAGTCTGTGGCACTGCTCAAGGTGTTATGAGAGCCCATGTTGCTCTGATAGTGGCCTTCAGCTCTTCTGAATTGTTGGGTCTGGCGTATTGCATCTTCCTCTTCACAATACCCCATAGATTTTCTATGGGGTTAAGGTCAGGCGAGTTTGCTGGCCAATCAAGAACAGGGATACCATGGTCCTTAAACCGGGTACTGGTAGTTTTGGCACTTTGTGCAGGTGCCAGGTCCTGTTGGAAAATGAAATCTGCACCTCCATAAAGTTCGTCAGCAGCAGGAAGCATGAAGTGCTCTAAAACTTCCTGGTAGACGGCTGCGTTGACCTTGGACCTCAGAAAACACAATGGACCAACACCAGCAGATGACATGGCACCCCAAACCATCACTGACTGTGGAAACTTTACACTGGACCTCAAGCAACGTGGATTCTGTGCCTCTCCTCTCTTCCTCTAGACTCTGGGACCTTGATTTCCAAAGGAAATGCAAAATTTACTTTCATCAGAGAACATAACTTTGGACCACTCAGCAGCAGTTTTGTCTTTAGCCCAGGCGAGACGCTTCTGATGCTGTCTCTTGTTCAAGAGTGGCTTGACACAAGGAATGCGACAGCTGAAACCCATGTCTTGCATACGTCTGTGCGTGGTGGTTCTTGAAGCACTGACTCCAGCTGCAGTCCACTCTTTGTGAATCTCCCCCACAGTTTTGAATGGGTTTTGTTTCACAATCCTCTCCAGGGTGCGGTTATCCCTATTGCTTGTACACTTTTTTCTACCACATCTTGTCCTTCCCTTCGCCTCTCTATTAATGTGCTTGGACACAGAGCTCTGTGAACAGCCAGCCTCTTTAGCAATTACCTTTTGTGCCTTGCCCTCCTTGTGCAAGGTGTCAATGGTCGTCTTTTGGACAACTGTCAAGTCAGCAGTCATCCCCATGATTGTGTAGCCTACAGAACTAGACTGAGAGACCATTTAAAGGCTTTTGCAGGTGTTTTGAGTTAATTAGCTGATTAGAGTGTGGCACCAGGTGTCTTCAATATTGAACCTTTTCACAATATTCTAATTTTCCGAGATACTGAATTTGGGACTTTCATTAGTTTTCAGTTATAATAATCAAAATTAAAAGAAATAAACATTTGAAATACATCAGTCTATGTGTAATGAATGAATCTAATCTACAAGTTTCACTTTTTGAATGGAATTACTGAAATAAATCAACTTTGTCATGATATTCTAATTTTATGACCGGCACCTGTATAATTTATAAACATTAGACTTTTCAAAACAATAAAACAGCAAGAAAACACAGAAAAAATATACAAAAACCATTATGAATACAGGAAATTACAACTAAAGATCAATAAAATATCTTAAATATTAAGAAAAAAAAACATGCAATTAAAATGTAGACAAGTACCAAAAAAGATACTACTCCTGCAAGCTGTATCCATCAAGAAATCGATTTTTTTGCTCACAGTCACTGGCACCAGAGCCTGTACAAATACAACTGAGCACAAGGCAGTAAGTAAACCTGGATAAAGGGTAGGGAATGCTTATTCACACACTTAAACTTAACTAGCCGATTTAGAACCAGCATTTAACTTAACATTTATCATTTTGCATGGTGTGAGGCAACAGCATTAACTGCTACACCATGATACAGCTCAGCAAAATGCAGAAAAAGGTAAATTTCAAAGTCCGAAAAGTTAACAGGAGGAAAAATCACTGAAAATAAACAGGAAACAGCCAATGAAAATGTTTACAAAGCAACAAAATATGGAATAGCTCATGAAGACATAAAACAGAAGTCTGATATATTTCAGCCACTAGTTACAACGGATCCCTGGATCAGTGCAAAAAAAAATGAAAGGTGTTAATTATTAAACAACAAGTAAATAAACTCCAGCTATTAATTCTGATAAAACACAAACAGCATGTTATCTGATGAAACACAAGAAGTGGGATAAAATGTGTCAAAGAACATATAGATTCCAAGGTCTTACATGCAGTATATGCCATCTAAGAGTAAAACTAAGAAATAAACTAAAAAACTGCTTGTATGCAAATAGGGTATTGCAAATCTAATTCAGCACAGATTAAGGGTGGATGATTCTGATTAAGGCAACTGGCAAAGACTGTTTAAATTGACAACTTAGTGAGAAGATGTAGGCAGAGCAAATGTAACTATTTTGATATACTTGCAAAAAGCATTTGATAGGTTTTTGTAACAAAGCCACTGGTGTCCACAGGCAGTTAAAAATTGGATTTCAAAACAATTTAAGGGGCAAATGAGGAAGCGAGCAGAAAAGAGTAAATGTATTAGATGGTGAGGAAAGTTGAGTTTTATTTTATGTAAAGTAGCATGGATTACAACATAGTACGAAAATGTATAAATTTGCAGTGGACACCAAGATTGGAAAAATACTGAACCATTCTTAAGACTTAAACGGTTCTTCAAAAAAATACAAATATACTCTTACATGTTAATGTAAGGTATTTACATTAGTAGAACTATCCCTATGTGAAAATTGCATGTTAATGATTAAACTATGTGATTGGAACTGTACAGCACTGTACAGTAAAATTAACAATGTTAACAAAAAAAAAAAAAACAGACAATGCCAACGATGATAATGTTGCTTTTTGCTCCCCCTTTTCTTGCAACTGAACCACAGTACAATATACAGAAGGCTGCTTGACCAAAAATATCTTGGCCAAACATATGGTTTCATGTAGACTGATGATCAAGCCAACTTGAACTGCTTCATGACTAATCAAATTGGTCATTAACTGCAGCGACTCACCAAAGTACACCAGTAATAAAAGCAGAGAGTTTTAAAAAAATTTCAATAATAGGTGTTGCTAACAGTAAAGATGATATTAATTTAATAAATATCAATGCAATCACTTTCATTAATTTCTCAGTAAGAGTAAAGTATCAGATTCTATAGCTGTTTCATGGTGTTTTGTAATTTAGATCATTTATTTTCTTAGTTTTTCCATTTATATTGTTTGGCAAGCAATCTGACATTGTTGCAGGGATCCAAGATAGCAACAATGTCAAGATGTTAAGAGGGTTTGGTCTCATATTGATGTCTTTTAGGCAATGTCACAGAAATTGATATTTCATATCATGTCAGTCACATTACAGCAATATAACAGTCGACTTGGAACAAGTCTTTTCATATTCTTTTTTTCATTTCTTGTAGCAGTTTTCAATTTATTACAGTTTATTTGTCATCTTTGAACACATTTATTTTGTTCTTTTTTCTAGGGGGTTAGTTAATGGAGAAAGGGGCTAATGCTGACCATGAGAGCCAACTTGGCTGGATAAGCTCCTCTGAGCTCAACATGAAACGATTACAAATTGATTATGTTTCCAGAATAATGAAAGGGCTTGTAAGTGCTTTGTAAAATCTTGTGCTGTATTAATTGTCTGTCTTACTATTGCTGCTCAATTTTTTGGCAAATCAAAAGCACAATTTATATAAATTAATAATTTTTATTTAACATACTTCTTGGTCGTAACAGCATGAAGCTAAGAAGAAGGAGTGGTCCATGTCAGGAGGATAAATATTAGTAGGACAAGAAGCTCAGTACTGGTTTAAACAAAATATAAAAATATAAAAAGCAATAATATGTTGTACCTTTCCTAATCTCTCACACAGTTGGCCACACAGATCATACTCCTTTGCATTTTTCAGGCATTTCATTGACAACTTTGGGGCATTACATTCAAGGTATATTTTGGAAAGCTGCAGGTATTCCAGTTGCAACTCCCTGCAAAAAAAAAAAAAATCATTCCACCAAGTAGCATAGCATGGCATTTTTCTTCTCAACTGGAGCTGACTTCAGACTTCTCTGACTTTTACAAAATAAAGTGTTTTGTGCTGTATATGCCAAAGGACATGTTTGTGACACAATTAACAAGACACTAAACCTTGACAGTGGAAAATATAAGAGTTATTTGTTAGTAAAGTTATGTTAAATTGTGTCACACACATGCAATTAGGAGGCAGCTACATCAGACCAGGGGGTGGTGGAGTGTGCTGACTGTCTCTCTCAGTTCCTTGCAGACCATTCCCGGGAAATCCCACCAGGTCCTAGCATCTCTGATGACGTCACTTCTGGTTCCGACAGTTCTGATGATGTCACTTCCGGTTTTGACATGGATGACATCATTTCCTCCACCAGCCCTTAAACCACCATCTTACCTCCACGTATTCAGTTCCACTTTGGACTCAGTCTTATAAACTACTCAATCATTTTTCAACCTTTTGCAGCCAGGATCATAATATACGGGTGGCTGACCCAAACCTTTTTAACTGTCTGGAGTCTTCTTGTGACAATTCATAAAAGTATTTTCTTAGTTATGTTTGCCTAAATATAAAACAGCATAGATAATGGGAGGTTCTAATATAACCCCCACAAGCTAACCTTTAAATGGAATATTCTAATTATTTCTTGTCCCTCTGACTACAAATTAGTACCAGTTTATGATCTGCATTACACTTGGCAAGGCATGGAGGGCAAACAGTTTTGAATCCTATTGAACGTGCTGTACATATAGAACACCCTGAATGTATTACAAACAGTTTTGAATCCTATTGAACGTGCTGTACATATTGAACACCCTGAATGTATTACGTAAAGAATATGTAAGTTTGCCATTGAGAAATAACTCAAACTTTAAGGATAGAAAGTAAATGAAGCCTTACAAGAAAAAACTAAATTTGCAGAACAAACTTTTCTCCCTTTTAATCTGTGTGTGTAATTATATTTTTTCTGAATTTTCATGATTTGTTTCTTTGTAGATGTTCACTAAACCTTTTTAAAACAAAGTTTATTGGACAGAAATGTCTTTTGTCATGCGTTTGACTCATGCTGTATTGAGTTAGGGAACCTGGAAGAGACGCAGCTATAGAAACACTACATGTGTAAGTAAAGACGTTCATGGATGAGAAGGCCATAACTCAAGGCTAATCGCTAGGACAGCTAGTCATATTTTATAATAAGGATGCTATACTCTTTTTGGCAAGACTCACCTTGGAGTTACTTTTTTGGATCTCAAATTGAGAACAGAATCATTGGCCAATGCTAGCTTCTCCTTATTCTTGTCACCTCCTTTCTGATAACATTTTGCAGCAACCTTCATTGAAAAAGAATACCACAAAAGTAATGTTAAAAAAAAAATGTAAAAATTGAAACTATGCTTTTATAAAATTTTTTACAAGCGACACTTACTTTCCAACAGTGGTGCTTTGCAAAATAGTCTCCTCTACCAATCCACTCCTGCTGTGTGGAGGATTTAATAAACATGCTGTCATCAAGCTCTGCAGGAAAAGGCACACATTTTTGAATAAATGATAGTTATACCTTTTGAATCTGCATTGCAAATTGAAACTGTAGAGAACAACATTCTCACGTAGTTTCAATTGGTTTGATATAAACTCTGCATCCCAGAATGATGAAGAGAAACAATCGGTGGTCAAAACAATCAACATATGCTCTTTTAAAAAAACATGAATTGTAACAACTAGGAGTGTAATTTCCACTTTGCTAGCATCAGGTGGAAATCCATGCTTTGTTTAGAAACCCAAAAACGCCTTTCTAAACAACCTCTTTTCTTTAAGATTCAGGTTTTCTCTGCAGAATGAATTCCTAACAGAATTTATGTCAACACTTGTTTCACCCAAAATTCCACTCCAGAGGAGTCTAGCCCTACCCACCACAAACAGGACTGCTGACTCTTACTTTCTCCCACAACTAAAGTCTCTTCCAGAAACCCCTAAAATTATGTTATACACTGTCCCAAAAAAAACTTTTACTGACCGAAAGTATAATATTTTATTACATTATATCAGAATGCAGATCATTTTTGTAGAATTAATTAATTAAAGTGAGGAAGGACTATGGCATGTGTTAAAAAAATTCTTGTTCTTTAGCACAACTGAGATTTCATTTAACTACTTACAATATCAGAGTTGAACTTCAAATTGTATTCAAAACACTCAGCTACACAAAAGTATGCATGGAAGTCATACCCAAGTCTTCATCTGTCGTGACAACTTGTACATATCCTTCCTTAACAAAGAATTCAAATGCAGGGCCTCGTTTTTCAAGATTTTCATCAAATAGCCACAAGTTCACTCGGGCTCTGGTGATAGCCGTGTAGAGTTGCTTCAACTCCCCATTCAGCATCTTTAAAAAGCAAAAATTCAAGTGAGCCAAAAGAGTGCAGGGGTATTTATATGCAAATATCACAGCTTTTGTTCCTATCAGGTCTTGTTTTTCACTGTAAGGTGTTCTTCATGTAGCAATCAGATTCAAAAGTCTAAGTTTATTCTACATTAGTCTGGAAAATATTCAGCAGAGGCACCAATCCTTACTTCAGCAATATCAATAAAGTGCAGAAAAGTGTCAAAGACAGGCAGATTTACAGAGGAAAATTCAAAGCAGTAGTCGGCAAACAGAAACACTAAGAAAATATTGAAATTTATAACCCTAAAAACAGAAAAAATAACATCAAAAATACCTAGATGACAGCACAGCCATAAAAATAAGCAATATTATTTAAAACAGTCTAAGAAGTATTTTCAGAACAGAAAATCATATCTCTTAGCCATGAAAAAACAACCCTCACTAAATACTGTACTACAGAACAGAATATGAGGCAAGCAAAAGTGCTATACAATATGGGAGATTACAGACTGTCAAAGAAATATAGTGGGTACTACAAATTATAAACTAGCTCAACTAATCAATATAAAAGTGAAATTTATAAAGTAGAAATGCTGCACACTATAAACAGGCAGGATTATATATATAGCCTTATTAAATAATTCAAGAACTCCCAAATATGAAACAGAACAGCTCTCTGAGTACACAGTAGAACACTATACTGGGGACCTCTTTCAAGTAATTAACAGGATTGTTTTTTCTTGATATTAAAAATTAGATTAGAAAGTGTTCTGTTATATGCTGATAGAATTATCTAATATAAAAAAAGAAGGTTAAAAAATGGAAGATCCTGCCAATACAAACTAAGGAAATACAAAGTTGAACAATTACTGCATATTAACTCTGAAAGCTGATCAATGCAAATTGGAAGAGCCTGTCAATATGAATTAGAATAGCTCATTAATAAAGATTGTACATCTTTCCCAAACAATTTGATATTATTAACTGGAAGAACACCCAGCTTTAAAAGATAAGTTCAGTAAAGGACACCAAGGTCCAACATAAAAGCAAAAGCCTTTAACATCCACTTTGAAAAAGCAAAGGTTTTGATTTAACAACACAAATTTATTATTTGCATAGCCCAAAATCACACAATGTGACCTTTGCATTTCTGAAGCATGATTGTGACAACCAAAGTAAACTGTAAATAATACATGTTACCATAGGTTCTTTGTACTGTTTTTTGCAGTAATGATACGTTTCTAGGTTATTTGACTGCTTGCAGCAGGCATTACAGGTGGAGTTCTGGCTACCCACATCACACCATACTGTAACCCCAACCACCAAATTCAGAAGCTTAAGAGTGCATATTACAGTTTTTCTCAATTGCTAAAACACATTTCTTGAAATCTCCACCCATTTTCTCAAAACCTTAAACACAAATCCAAAAATTCAAACTACATTCACAAAACCCCAGACTTTCTTATCAAAACCAAACTATCACCTCAAAACCAGTTATCCTGTGTTCAAAACCAAACAATGTGTTCAGATCATATACACAGCAAGTATAAATATATTCACCACAGAGCATTTGTTACACACAACATAATACAGTGTAAAACACAGCATCGAGTGCATGTAGGTAACAGAGAATGTTTATTGTAAATTCATTTAGCAAAAAATGATCGTAAGCAAAGTGATATCTACATTCAGCACTTTCATAACAAAAAACAGAAAAAAACTAAATGACAAGCACATTACTGCACAATCACTGTCACTGAGATTCATTCTCCAACATCATATCTTTGTGTGGGGTCCGGCCAAAGGACTTCATCTACATCAATATTTTCCCTTGCCAGGCAACAAGGGAGACACCCTCTGATGTGCTGAATCCAGTCTTGACAAGACTCCACAGTTATATCATCACTGGCATATTCCATTGTCTTCAATAAAGTTTCCCTGTTGTAGGGCTGTCGGTCATAGACCTTTCACCGCCACACAGAGAAGAACTCCTCTATTGGATTCAGGAAGGGGCTATAAGGTGGAAGGAAGACCTTTATGAAGCGCTGGTTGTCAGTGAACAACTCATTTATCAAGACAGCACGGTGAAAGCTCACATTATCCCAGACTATGACATATACAAGATGCACAGCTTGCTGATCCTGCTGCTCACACGCAGACATAATATCCTGTAGACCACACAGAAATGTAAGAATATGTTCTGTGTTATATGGCCCCAGGTTTACATGTCGATGAAGAACCCCCCAGTTACTTATGGCTGCACAAAGGGTGACATTGCCACCACACCAGCCAGGGACTTCCTCAATGGCACATTGACCAATTATGTTCCTGCCTCTCCACCTCCTTATCGCCATATTGAACCCTGATTCACCTATGAAAATGTACTCATGGGGTCTTTCCATGAACTCCAGTGCAAACACTCTCTATAGAAATAGATAAGTAGTTTAGTACAGTAAGTGATACAAAAAGACAAACCTCTGAAATAGTGTATTTACAGTATATGTACTCCAGATTTACGTACATTACAGAATAGTTCACAGTACTGTAAAGATAGCAACTCTAACTACTAGCCTACAGTAGCAGTAGGCCGATGAGCATAGAATTGTACAGGAAGCATCAGTGCTGAAAGTGTGTGTAGGTTACGTGAAATAAAAATTAACTGCTTGCAAGCTACTTAGGGTTAATAGCTGACAAAGCCGTTTTGCTATAATGGCAGGTTATTCATACAGGCGTTTGTCATAACACGGTGCAGTAAGCTGACCCAGGATAATTTCCAGTTTCTTTAGGAATGTGTCTATTTGACACAGGAAACATGACCTTTCCTTCTTTAGGGTCTATCTGACAAGTGAAAAAAATAAGAACAGATGGCCCATTAGCATGGTAAAATAAAATGCTTAAGTAAACAATATTATGCTTTTTGATTAAGTAAGGGGAAGGGGGAGGAAGAAGAAATTATAAAATGGCAATCGAAAAATTTAACTTTGCTCTTCTGCCTTGCAACGCAGAATCCAGGTACTCATCTTTGACTGAATAAAAATTGAATTGATTGAACTTGTCGTGTCATCCTTCGCGGAGGGTGGGGGTTTGGGGTTGGGGGTTGGTATGTGGGGTGTTTCTTCCGCAGTTACACTTACTTGCACATACTGATATCTTAGATCTTTTACTCTTGAAGAGTTGCACTCAAAGGATACTCTGTACACCTGTTTCATGCTATGTCTGTTGCATTAAAGTTGACAGAGACACACTGTTGATTCCATCAAAGTTGACAATGTCTTCAATCACTCTCTTCTGGATTTCATAGAGTCGGATAGCATTATTTTGAAGCACCATGTCAACAATGAGTACTTCTTGTTGTTGGGAGAACAGAGCTGTCCTTCCACCCTCGTTTGGCTGTGCTTCAATTCTACAGAGATGACAATGCACTTACAAATGTATACAGTCAGTAAAAACAGTATTGCAATGAACATTACAGTACTTACAGTATAGTATACTGTATGTCAAATGTTCTACAGTACGGAACAATTACCTGTTCTCTTCTCAGAATGTCCTGATGATGCCGGCCACAGAGAACCTGCTCAAATTGGGTTGGACTCTTTGTCCAGCTTTCCTCATTGTCATCCCATGAACAAGGACATGGTGTACAACAGTTGTTCAAATTTCATCAGTAATGATTGTTCTTGGTCTTCCTTTTCCCCTTCTTCCTCCTCCACCAACTCTCAAACAAACTCTTCCCCCTCTGCCTCTCTGTATGTTTCCGTCCATTGTAGACAGATGCACATGTGCCACCTGTGCACTCTGAACTGACTTTTATCCTGCCTAATTGGTCATTAGAAACATGTGTGTTCAATTTTGAATCACTGTGTGTAAAAGATGGCAGCTGTGTTGGATTTGTGTTCACATTTTGTTGCCAGTGTTAACAATGTTGCAGCACAAGTGTATCACAGTGTGGAATGTGCTTAGCGATGGGGAATGTGTTTAAGGTTTAGCAAAAAAGCGTGGAAGAGAAAATTGTGTCTTAGTACCATACAGTGGTTGAAGTTTAGCCAAAAGAGTGTTTGATTAAAAAATGAGTTCAGGCCTTGGATAATTTGTTTCAGAGAATGGGGTTTAGTGTTTTAGCAACTGAGAAAAAACTGTAATCTAGTTGTGTCTTTGTAATTCTGTTTGTTCAACATTTATATTCTGTCATGGCATGTAACAACAAATAGATGCATGCTCAAATCATACAGTATAATTATTTTTCCAAATGGTGCCTACTTCTCGTCTATTGTCTTGTCTAACGCTCAGCATTATTTCACATTGTTTGTTTTGCACAAGCATCATAAAAAATAAGTGAGAAAATGAACAAGGCGTGGCACGGTGGCGCAGTGGTAGCACTGCTGCCTTGCAGTTAGGAAACCCGGGTTTGCTTCCCGGGTCCTCCCTGCGTGGAGTTTGCATGTTCTCCCCATGTCTGCGTGGGTTTCCTCTAGGTGCTCCGGTTTCCTCCCACAGTCCAAAGACATGCAGGTTAGGTGCATTGGTGATCCTAAATTGTCCCTAGTGTGTACTTGGTGTGTGGGTGTGGGTGTGCCCTGCAGTGGGCTGGCGCCTTGCCCGGGGTTTGTTTTGTGCCTTGCACCCTTTGTTGGCTGGGATTGGCTCCAGCAGACCCCCGTGACCCTGTAATTAAGATATAGCAGGTTGGATAATGGATGGATGGATGGATGAACAAGGCAGAATGTGCAATACAGTAAAACCACAATCAAAAAAACTGAGGCAACACAAACCAGTTTTAAAATTGAATAGCATATGCTGCGTTGCTCTTCCTAAGGGATATGGAAATAAAAGAACTGTTTTTGAGTGTATATACTCACTGACACTCACTGATACCAATCAATTCATAAACACACAAGGGAGAATGTGCACACTCCATGCAGATCTTGGTGCTGTGAGGCAATAATGACAACTCTTCACTATCACGTTATCTAATGTAAACCAACTGTACTAAACATATTAAATTTCAACCTGGTTACATCTAAATGCATGCCTATCAGTACTTATCACTTCATTGCATGCTATGCACTTGCTCAACCCTTCTCTCACTAGACTAACAAATTACATGCATGTATAATGGTAGTGGCAGCAGTAGGAAATCTGCGAAATAAGGCAATACAATTTTTTAATGGTGTAAAAAACTTCAGCACCATACCCCTGCCACTAAAGTGTGCCTTGGAGTGAAAGAAGTGCATAGCTAATCTTCTTTAAAAATGTCCAATCTTCTAAAATGGCTAAATCTTACTGTAGAGGACTGATTTGTAGAATACAAGTTGATAAATATTTTGTATGTCTTTATTTGTAAGCTAGACAAAGCACATGTCATTTCAGTGTTTCAGGAGGCATGTTTTACTTCACTGATGAGAACAGCAGTGCATTGATGATTACCTAACAAACCCCCCAACCCCTGATCTTTAGGATTGACTCTTAATGTGAAAGTTATGATGAAGGGGATGAAGCTTGTATTAGACCATCAAAGTAATTGCTGCTGTGTTTGAGCTTAGAGCCTAAAAGTCATTCACCGCATGAAGGCCAAAAACTGACAAAACAAAGCAACTGGGGGATGAGTTGTATCTGAGCACTTTCATTGGTAACCTGTCAGGAAAAGACTGGAAAATTAATTCTATTGGTCTAAAGTATGGCTGTTTATGATTGGTTTTGAATCAGAAGCCATTCTGTACTACAACGCCATGTTGGTTTAAGAATGGTTTAAAGCTGGTCACCTTGCCTTACTTTCTCATCATCTGGCCATGAAGAGAAGACCATGATGAAGACAACTCTATCACGGCAGCCATACTGAGACAGGTATGTGGCCTTTTTCAAAATTCTACTCAATGGCTATGAGGAAGCAAATCAATCTAGACTGAAGATAAGCCGAGAGCCACCTGTGGACGCAAAATGCACTACTGCTTAGGCTGTAAGGATACAGTTTGCCTATGTACACAAAGTATTCTGCTACCTTATTATTTTGGGCATTTTTTCAGTAATGCATAATTAAATGTGTAACTCCTGCCTGTTTCTTTGTTCTGTTTAATTGCCTGAGATTACAAATGTAGAACGGTAGGGGGGGGTGGGGGTGTAGGGCTAAAGTACCTGATCACAGAGTGATAAGTGTATGGGATTTTAGACATAAGGTCTACACAATAAAAATCCTAAAAGAGGAAAATGTGGTCACCATGGGACCTTACATGACAAAACACTCACAAAATTATTTTGCTGTTTTTTTATCCTAAAATGACACGATAACGCAGTTTGGAAATATTTATGTAATCTAAAGATGCAGATCAATACTGAATAACACCCTTGGCTTAAAAAGGTAAGTTTTTAAGCTTTTGTTTTCATGTTAAACCTAGCCTCCTTTGCCTTCATTATAAAGCACAAGAGCAGCCTAGATATTTTTTTAAAATGCATAAAAATTATTTACTCTTGAACACAATTTCATATGACAAAATAATATATACTATGAATGTAAAGAAGTAACTTTGACTTGAAAAATAATAAACTTCTCTTTTAACTTCTCTCAACAGAACAAGAGCAGCTCCCAAATATACTCTGAAAAATAACTCATTAAACTCACTTATACATGTTAACTGAAGATTTTTGCTAAAATGAGCACTATTTATTATGTTGTTACTTATGTTACATATTTTAGATTAATAATATCAATGGAACTCATCGAAACATAATAAATGAAGTATATACTGTATTCAAATTATGGTATCAAACTAAGGAAACTGGACTATGTACAGTCTCATAATATTTTTATAAACAGACAAATACAGAGAAATAAATACAATATCATTTAGGGTCTAAAGAAACAGGTAATATAGTTAGATAGCATCAGACCCTTTAGGATCTGCACCTATTCTTACTTCAGATTCTGTCTTGTGGCTTTAATCAGATTCTGCAGAATAAAAGAAGACTGAAGCCATTCATGCACCACAATCCACATCAAAGGAAACGCATGAAGAAACGGTAGAATATTAGAACAATCTAAACAAGAACAAGCCATTCAACCCAACCAAGCTCACCAGTCCTATTCACTTAATTCTTCTAAAAAACGTCAAGTCTAGTTTTGAAAGTCTCAAGTGTCTAGGGTTCTCTGTGTAAAGAAGAACTTCCTAATGTTTGTGCAAAATTTACCCTTAAGTTTTCAACTGTGCCCGTGTTCTTGATGAACTCATATTAAAATAACAGTCTCAATCCACTGTACTACTTCCATTCATAATTTTAAGTACTTCAATCATGTTCTCCTCTTAACCTTCTTTTGCTTAAACTGAAACGGTTCAGTTCTTTTAATCTTTCCTCATAACTCACCCCCTGTAGCCTTGGAATCAGCCTAGTCGCTCTTCTCTGGACCTTTTCTAGCTCTGCTATGTCCTTTTTGTAGTCTGGAGACTAAAACTGCATGCCGTACTCCAGATGAGGTCTTACCAGCATGTTATAAATCTTAACCATAACAATAGGACTTGTACTCTACACATTGTGCTATACAACCTAACATTCTGTTAGAATTCTTAACAGCTTCAGAATACTAAATGGTTCTCATAAAGTGTACTTTCAATTTTCAGTCTTCCCATTGTGAATTCAAACCTAACATTTTTACTTCCTACGTGTAATAATTTCCATTTACTGTCATTAAATTTCATCTGCCACAAATCTGCCCAAGCCTGTATGCTGTCCACATCCCTCTGTAATGATTCAACGTATGACTACCTGCCAATCCACCTATCTTGGTATTATCTGCAAATTTAACAACCGTGTTACTTAAATTTCTATCAAAGTAATTTATTTGCATTACAAATAGCAGTGGCCCTAGCACTGACCCCTGTGGAACATCACTCTTAACATCAACCAATTCTGATAAGGTTCATCACCATAACCCTCCTCTTCCTGTGTCTGAGCCAATTTTACTCCCATCTGCAAACATTACCCTGAACTACCACTTCATTTAGTTTGATAGACAGTTTCTCATGGGACACATCAAGATAAATAACATCATAAGTTCTTCGATTATTCTTTTGTTGCTTCCTCATAGAATTCCAGCATGTTAGTAAAATATGACCTCCTTCTTCTGATCCAATGCTGATTGTTTAGAAAGTCTCCAGTTCTTATCATGTGTTGCTCAATCTTACCCTTAATAAATCCTTCCACTCTTTTTAAATATTGGGATATTTGTCATTTTCCAGTCCTTCCAAATTTCCACAGTGCACAGTGACTTCCTAAAATATGTGTCAGGAGTTTATGTATGTACTACTGTGGCCACTGTAGCCCTTAAGAACTCAGTTTAGGAACTCTGTTTTATACCATAAATAACTTGACTGAGGTGTATAAGCATTATCCAATGATTAATGTTTGTTAAAGTTAATATAAAGCAGCAAAATGGAAATCTCATATGACAAAACTGTCAAAAGAAACTGGAGGTAAAAGAAAAAAGGCATCTAGGAAATAGTGGAGGAAATAAAAAAAATTAAAACATTTGAGTAATAAAACTGAGAAAAGGACTGTCTAGTTGGAAGACTTTTTAGGAGGTAAACCTCATCTGGTGGTAGAACATTTTATAGAATAACTAGCAGAATACCCGCGCTTCGCAGCGGAGAAGTAGTGTGTTAAAGAAGGTATGAAAAAGAAAAGGAAAAATTTTAAAAATAACGTAACATGATTGTTAATGTAATTGTTGTGTATATATATATATAGCAAAATACATATCTATATACATATCTACATATACATATATATATATATATGCATACCTATCTACATCATATATACACACACACACATATACATACATACATACACAGACACACACATATATATAATTTGTGTGTGTGTATGTATGTATGTATGTGTGTGTGTGTGTGTGTGTATACACATACATACAAACATACACACAGGTATATATAAATATATGTGTATATATATATGTATGTGTCTATATGTGTGTGTATAGCTTTGATCACTGAGTGCAAGGGAAAAATAATAAAATGTAGTCTATAAGTTATTAAACAGTAAAACATTAACGTTTTAAGAAGTAAAG
>JANRMT010062843.1:975255-1021251 GCA_026402145.1 Polypterus bichir lapradei
TGCATCTCCTCCTCATGGACTGGACCAGATTTGTCAGTTCTTGCTGTGAGATGTTACCCCACTCTTCCACCAAGGCACCTGCAAGTTCCTGGACATTTCTGGGGGGAATGGCCCTAGCCCTCACCCTGCGATCCAACAGGTCCCAGACGTGCTCAATGGGATTGAGATCTGGGCTCTTCGCTGGCCATGGCAGAACACTGACATTGCTGTCATGCAGAAACTCACGCACTTTTTGCCACTCCTGTCTGGTCCAGCGAAGGTGGGTTTGTGCCCATAGGCGGCGTTGTTGCTGGTGATGTCTGGTAAGGACCTGCCTTACAACAGGCCTGCAAGCCCTCAGTCCAGCCTCTCTCAGCCTATTGCGGACAGTCTGAGCACTGATGGAGGGATTGTGTGTTCCTGGTGTGACTCAGGCAGTTGATGTGGCCATCCTGTACCTGTCACGCAGGTGTGATATTCGGATGAACCGATCCTGTGCAGGTGTTGTTACACGTGGTCTTCCACTGCGAGGATGATCAGCTGTCCTTCCTGTCTTCCTGTAGCGCTGTCTTAGGCGTCTCACAGTGTGGACATGGCAATTTATTTCCCTAGCCACATCAGCAGTCCTTATGCCTCCCTGCAGCATGCCTAATGCACGTTCACGCAGATGAGCAGGGACCCTGGGCATCTTTCTTTGGGTGTTTTTCACAGTCGGTAGACAAGTCTCTTTAGTGTCCTGCGTTTTTAGAACTGTGACCTTAAATGCTTACTTTCTGTAAGCTGTTAAGGTCTTAACGACCATTCCACAGGTGCATGTTAATAAATTGATTATATTTAATTGAACATGCATGGAAAACAATGTTTAAACAATTTACAATGAAGATCTGTAAAGTTATTTGGATTTTTAAAACATTATTGTTGAAATACACAGTCCTGAAAAAGGGACGTTTCTTTTTTTGTTGAGTATATATATATATATATATATATATATATGACAGCAACACTCATAACAGTGACACAACAATTACTTTGACAATCATGTTACGTTATTTTTAAAATGTTTCCTTTTCTTTTTCATTACTTCTTTAACACACTACTTCTCCGCTGCGAAGCACGGGTATTTTGCTAGTATATAATATATCCTAATATTTTTTATTATTGACTGGAATCACTTTTTGAACTGTCCTTCATATTGTTCATATGATGTTGATGATATGCTATGTTAACATACACTGATTTTGGAACTGGGTACTTTCTGTGTAGTTATCTGTTCGATGGGTTTGTGGCGGTAGGGATGTTTGGGCCTAATGGCGTCTTCAGCATTATTATTTCGTCCTGTGTGTTCTTTGCACCGCACATACTATTTCAAGACATAATTCATTCCTTTTCATTAATTATGTAGCTGAGGATGAGGATCGGGGTGTGGGTGGTTTTTGGCCTCTCTTCTTGCTCTCATTTTATGGTAGTTCTTTTTTGTTATACTCCTCAGAGGCCTGAGTCCAGCGGTGGTTTGAAGATAGGTCAGGAATGAGATAGGTGGGTACTGGGGGTGGTTTGGGGCATCTCTGCTTGCTTCTGCTTTTATGTGTTTTCTTATTGTGGGTCTCTGACACTGGCGGTAGACTGAGTCAGTCGGGGTGGGTTCGGGAGGGAACCTGAGCTCAGGAGACTTTTGGTTTTTATGTTTGTGATATTACTGATTGCTGCAAAACAGCACACTATTACTGTACTTACATTTCTTGTTGTTACATTCTATCTTCTGCCAGTCTCTTTCTCATGCTAATTATGGCAAAACTTAACATTATATTGTGGAACGTCAGAGCCCTGAATTCAGATCAGCAACACGCTTGCCTCCTTGATTTCCTCCACTGTCACCACGTGGACAGTGGACGTGGCTTTAATTCAGGAAACGCACCTGTTGGCCATGGATGACTTCTGATGTAATAATAAGCTCTACAGGGCTGCGCCGTCCTCCTCCGCTCACTCTAAGAGATGTGGTGTTCTTATTCTGCTGCGCCACTCCTTACAAATTAAGGTTGTGTTATCAGGTAGCGATGACACAAGTCGATTTTGTTACTTTTAGTCCGAGCTAGGAGGTTGTAAATTACTCTTCAGTTCTGCATATGGATATACCCGGTATCACCCCTCCTTTTTCCCCTTCTTCTTAAGTTCTCTGAAAGTGATCTTCTAGTCAGCATTGACGTAAACACCGCCTTAAACCCATTGTCAGACAGATCTCCACCACCGGTAAGCAAGTACACACCTTACTCTACATATTCTTTATGTAAATTTACTACCAATCTTATTTTAATAAATTAATTTTGGTTACTTAATCCTTCAGTAAGAGAATTCTCTTTTATTTCTTCCTGTCACAATTCACAGTCTCGAAATTGATTACATTTTCATATCACACAACCTGGCTTCGTAAGTTTCAGATGCTTCATCGGTCTCATCTGTTATAGCTGACCACACATTTAATAATTTACAGTTGATCCTGCAGTTTTTAACATCTCGTGCCCAGAGATGGAAATTCAACACATCCCTTTCATCCTTAGAAAGAGCATGCCCTCTCCTCATGGTTAATAAAGAACATGAATTACTGAGTGCTAAATCCAGATTCAAACTTAATAACCATTTAATCAAAAGATCTGAATTCTTAATCCACAGTACTAGCGCTCGCTATTATGCCTCTGGGGTCTGGCCAAGCAGACTTCTTGTGGCTAGGATTAAGAAAAATTCCCCATTCACCTCCATACCATCTATCCATACTAAATCTGGCTTGATTTCTAATGATCTCCAATGATTTCTCGTGGCCTGAATGAATAATGAATTTGTTGATTACTACTGTAAACTATTTATTGATAACTCTGGTACCACTCCCTCAATATATCAAATCATTTGTTAACATACTTCCATTCCCCTGTCTCACTAAGGAAGAGGCTTCTCTTCTAGATGCTCCCATCTCTTAAAGAGATGTTTGACTCAATGAGCACAAGCAAGGCCCCAGGGATGGACATGGCTTCCGCCTGAGAAAACTTCCACATTTTGGAAACACTTTTCCCATTCCCTTTTTGAGATGATCAGTGCAGCTGCCTCCTCTGGTCACTTAAACACTAGTATTAATATTGCAGTTTTTACATTACTTTTAAAGCAAGGTAAAGACCCTATTCTGTGTCAGAGTTACAGACACCTTTCTCTCATTAATACAGATAAAAACCTGCTAGCTAAAGTTTTGGCCCACCGCTTACAGAAAGTCATTAGCATATTAATCCACCCTGACCAGTCTGGTTTCATACATTCACAGTTAGCCTCAAATAACATGAGAAGACTTCCGCATGTCATTAATTCATCTCCCTCCCTTCCTAGCCCTGCTGCATTCCTTTCCCTGGATGCCAAAAAGGCTTTTGATCACGTGAATTGGCAATTTCTATCGCAAGTCATGGACAGAATGAGCTTTGGTCCAATTTTTATCAATCAGGTGAAAATTCTTTACCCCTCCCCCTCTGTAATTGTCTTGACTAATTCAAATATCTCACGTTTTTTCTCCATTAGTAGGGGAGCTAGGCAAGACTGTCCTTTGTTTCCTTTACTCTTCAACTTATCTCTTGAACTGCTTGCAAATCCCTTGCATGCTAGAACTGTTCAGGTGTTTCAGGCCCTGTCAAGTTACAAAATTAATTGGTGTAAAACGTCTCTCTCGCCCTTAATGATATGTCCTGTCAATTCTCCCTACTGTCTGTCATCCCTGTATCTAAAAACACTGTATATACTCGGGTTTAAGTTCTCCTGCGGATAAGTTGAGGACTTGATTTTACTGTATAATTTGTGGTATTTTTACAATGTCAGTTGTGTAAGTCAAATGCGGAAAACTCACGCTATTGATCCAAGAGATTATGATATGCTAACGCCCACCTGAGAGAGTAGCCACGGAGCACACTGCCTTTTTTTCTATGTATTTTGCCTATGTGACCACACGGTAATACCCGAACTATTCCGAAGCAACGTTTGCACTGTTTTGTGCTTTTTGTATCTCATACCCTCATACACCTTTATCATAAGAGTATCCCTTATCTATGATGGAGTGTTTGACCAGAAAAAAAATATGAATCTGGTTTTAAATTAAAAGTTGTTGAAGTGACGAATGAAATTGGTAACTGCACTGCTGCAACAAAATTTGATGTGTCTGAGAAACTGGTGTGAGATTGGAGGAAGCAAGATGTTAAAAAAAAAATTTAAGTGTCGCATTTTTGAACGGCCGTATTAGTCGGGATCTGATTTTATGATCGATTTTGTAGGTTTTAAGACCCAACTTATACGCAAGTATATACGTACAGTTTGTGTAATTTCCCTGACTACCCCCCTACCAAATCACTCATTATACTCTTTGTTTTGTTCCTTCTTTCCCAAGAAAAAAACATCTACTCTTTACTTTGCAAAGCATCCTTTAAACCTCTGCCCTTGATTTGTCTTTGGTCCAGGGACCTCTCTCCTCTCCCTTCACCCATTTCATAGGACACAGTTAACTCCAATGTAAGGCTTTGCTCTAGAAACCAAACTACCAGTACACTCAGTTCAAAATTTTACACAGACTCTATCCTACTCCCCAAAAGCAGTTTCTGATGGGCCTCACTGCTGATCCTCTCTGTCATTTATGTTCCCTTGGTTTACCTGGCACGTTTCTCCACATGTTCTGGCAGTGTCCCCTGTCTTTTCTATTTGGATACACATATGTCACCTTCTGTCTTCCTATCTTTCCTGTAGTATCCCTCTGTTACCTCAAATCTTTCTTCTTTTAGACCTTTTTAGGCTTCCGCTCAATTTCTCTGAATGCAAGTTATTCTGTCTGGGTATCCTGGCAGAAAAAGAAATCTGGTCTGCTGTGGCTCAATTGTTTAAACCTCTTCTTGCAACTCCTTGATTTTTTTTTAAATAATCCCTTGGTTCAGGCTGGTAAGGACAGGGTGGGTTGGGTTACTTTGTATGTTATGTCCATTTATTCCTGTCAATTTGTTTTTGCTCAATAAAATGTTGATCACAAAAAAAACATTTTAAAAATTACATAGTTGGGAAAATTACCTATTTCTGTCACAGAATCAGCTAATCAAATAATACAACGAAAGTGAGCATAACACCATTAGCAATACAGTTATCAAGATAACTTCAGACTTTGTTTCAGATCACCCCAATACAACAGATGAATGAATAGAGGATATTGACATTGCCAGGTACCTCAAATAATCCATCCATTCATCCATTTTCTTAACTTGCTTTTGCAGGACAGGGTCACAGACATGTGAAAATAATGTCAGAGGAATATCAGACAGTATATAATGATTGAAAGAACTATTTAGTTTTCTATGGCACAATGGGAAGACAGGAAATAGTTTTAAAAGTATATATGCTGGGAAGAAAATGTACTAAATAAAAAGGAGAAAAAATTGTCCTCTTTAAAATTATGACCAAACTAAATTTTTGGCAAAAATTATTAGTGTTGAAGCAGTTGTCTCGTCAGAAGGAACTCAATTTACTCAATATGGGTTAGCATTATGGTTAAAGGCAGTAGAAGATTGTTCTCATTTCCAGCATGTAAAAAACCTAAATAAAATTGCCACTTGATAGCAATTGTTATTATAGCTCAAACTCAAGAAATCACACAGCTTAGGGAACCCAAATACAGCATGAAAATTGATTATGAGCATACAGAAATATTAGACCCAGATCATTACCATACAGATGGAATCATTTTCTGCTGGAGTCCAAATTGGGAGCATGCCAGATGAGCACTGCCACCTGGCATATTGGGGGTATATCCAGTAGTGAATGGCAGTCTCCCTATCTCTGTCCATTATTCCTATCTTGCACCTGAGGTAGGGCGAGTCACCCTATGTATTAGAAAAGGGCACACTAGCAAAGATTGCAAAAGGTGACACAGCACGTCACAGTAAGTCAACTGAAAGTGAGCAGATAATAGCAGGTAAATGCTGATCTGTGAAACAGACAACTCTTTAAAATTGTTGCACCCCTTGATAACTGAAGCAAGATTAAAATGTTTTATATTTTCTTTTCTTTATCGTTTTCACTGTGCTTGTGACAGTGTAACATTAATAAACAGATGTGAAGTTTGAGAAGTAAATAAAGTAAAAGCACCAGTCAAGAGACTCCCTGCATCTTGATTTTAGAAAGCAAAGAACTGCAACAGTGAAAACTCAACCAAACATCTGAAACATCCATCACGTCTTGTGCTGCTTGTCACCTCAAGAGTACTACATGTCCATCTGATAATCTGCATCTAGCCAAGTTCAGAGTCTGATATCACATCATAGAAGTACTATATTATTTTAACAATAATAAGTCAAAGTTTAAAAGATATTGTATCTAAGAATTTAAAGATTGCAAAAGGCGGCACACCTGTTGATTATGGGTCTGACGCCATCCTACCTGCTTCCACGAAGAAAACTTTGAAAGGCTTGTGGAAGCATCAAAGAAATTTTCCACTTCGACAGAAAACCATGAAAGCCAGAAGATCCACAGGGTAACATTCCATGTACTCATGCAACATGTCTCTGCCACCTCTAGCAACATACCAAGTCCTTGTGTCATCAGTAGAAGAGGAATAGTCAGAGCTTCTAACTTATGTATTACTTGATACCCAGAGTGATTCAACATTTATTTTAGAAGACTTGATACTGTTAAAGCAAGTAAGAGAGTCCATGGCTTACAAGTTCGAGGACTACACTCTGAAAACCACATCCAGCAAAAGCTCACCTGCACTCGAGAATTCATCCCAGTTGATAAGTCTTACATCCCAACTGTAAGGACAGTGCTGCAGCAGCCACACCTCAGATACACAGTAAACGAATTAACACCTTTCCAAAGTTATGATGTGGGACTGTTGATCAGGTATGCCTGCCCACTGGCTCTAGCTCGCCTTGAAGTCATAACAGGAAGTGAAAATGAACCATTTGTGCAAAGAAATGAGCTTGGCTGGAGCATAAAACAATCACATAACATAAACCCACATCAGGATAGAAAGGGAAGTATTGTACATCAAATTGCAGCAAAGGAGATGTCAGCTCCATCAGCCACCGACATCCTGAAAACCCTAGAGGCAGACTTCAATGAGAATAGCTATGATCATAAGTATGTATCCCAAAATGATGTCCACTTTGTAGAGTTCCTTAGTGACAACATCCAGCAGATGGTAGATGGACACAATGAGACACCACTCCCGTTAAGAGTAGGAATCCAATCTCATTACCAAAACACAAGAGGCTGGCTTACTGTTTGTCTGCAGTGACCAATACAAATAATTTATGCAGGAAATGATCAACAGGCGTGATGCTGAGCCAGCCTCTGCTGCAACCGAGACAGAGACAGAGTGGTACATTTCTCATCATGGCATGTACCACCCCAAAAAAAACGATAAGCTATTGGTTGTATTTGATTGCTCACCAAAGTTCCATGGTGTATCTCTAAATAACAGTTCACTGACAGGCCCTGTCTCTAGTGGGAATTCTTCCTTAAGAAAGTAAGCTATACTTGTAACCTGTGACATCAAAAGAATACTTCCACCAGTTCTTCGTCTCTCCTGAATTACAGAATTACCTGCAGTTTCTATGGTGGGAGGGCAAAGATTTGGAAGCAGATCCTTAAGAATATAGGATGTCAGTTCAACTCTTTGGTGCAGCCTCATCCTCCATTCCAGATATGCCAGTTTTGGTCTTAAGTATCTTACACAGCCACAAAGAAGTAATTATCCATTGGCATTGGCATTTATTGAGAAGAATGTCTACGTAGATGAAGGGTTAACCAGTGTTTCTTCTGTCAAAGAAGCCAGGAAACTGATTGTTGAAACTCAGGTATTGTGCAAAAAAGGAGGTCTACACCTTTACAAGTTTAATGCAAATGTGAAAAAAGTTCTCGACTGTGCAGATCTCTCAGATAGGGCAACAATCACCAATTCTCTCAATCTTAATCTGGATACAGCAGCAGACCACATACATGACATAGGATGGTAGTTCAACTCTTTGGTGCAGCCGCATCCTCCAGATATGCCAATTTTGGTCTTAAGTATCTTGCACAGCCACAAAGAGGTAATTATTCATTGACGTTGGCATTTATTGAGAAGAACATCTATGTAGATGATGGGTTAACCAGTGCTCCTTCTGTCAAGGAAGCTAGGAAACTGATTGTTGAAACTCAGGTATTGTGCAAAAAAGAGGTCTATGCCTTTATAAGTTTAATGCAAATGCAAAAAAGTTCTCAACTGCACAGATCCCACAGATAGGGCAACAACCACCAATTTTCTCAATCTTAATCTGAATGCAGCAGCAGACCACATATCTGGTATTCAATTGTTGATCAGAACTGATACCTTCAACTTTGATGTTGAATTAAAAGTCTATCCTTCAACACACTGCAGCATTCTATCCATCATAACCTCTCAGTACACTTCACTCGAGTTTGTTGCTCCACTCATTCTAGGCAGAAAGTGCATTCTGCAAAAGCTGTTCTGTACAGGCATTAGATGGGAAGATCCGCTCCCTGAGGACCTATACCCATGGTGAGCAGAATGGAAGAATGGTCTTCAAAGTCTGAAGGAAGTCAAATCATGGACAATGCTCTTTAAGGTGGTTGGGAGAAATAAATGACTAGGGTCTAAATAAGGAAATCACAGTAACATTGTGCCCACTTAAGAACATGAGAGGGCTGCAGAAACTGTGCTAAAAGCTAGTCCAAAAGCCAGCCTTTGCCAAGAAATGAAGTTACTTCAAAAACAAAATACTCTTTCAGCTGTGAGTAATTCCTCATAACATGATTGATGGGAGCATAAATGACCACTAAATCATTCTGTACATACGAAATGACGTAGAATGAAAGATGTTTGGACGAACTTGTAGTAACATTTTACATTTCATTTTCTTTATCCTTGAATGCTCTTGTTACATTTATGTTTGATTACATTGTTGAACTGTGAAGTCTGCATTTTTGCTTACGCTATTTTCAATGTGATGTACGTGCTGCAGCAAAGAACCAAAAAATGACAAATATCGACTAACAGTGACAAAATAACAGCAAGCAAACGCTGATCTGTAAAACAGACAAATCTTTAAAATTGTTGCACCCTTTGATAATAAGCGGAGCAAGGTAAGGAAAATAGATTATATGCTGTTTAATTTATTGTGTACTCAGTGAAATGTGTGTGTAAAATATTAATAATGTATGTTTATATTTTCTTTTGTTTATAGTTTTCATGTTACTCATAATGGTGTAACATTAATAAAACTGATATAAAGTTTGAGAAGTAAATAAAGTAAAAGCACTAGTTGGAGACTCTGTGCGTCTTGATTTTTAGAAACCTTATGGGATGCTACAGAAATATTTAAAAGTCTAATCATTTACAAAATAGTAAAGAATACACAAAAAAGTAGGCTAATTATTAGAACAGTTGATTAATCACTGTTAACATGTCTAATTAACATGTTTTAAATTTCTGCAATTACATTTTTTAACATAACAACTAAATACATTTAATCCGATCAATTTGACTGTGCTTTACACATAATGAAACAGCGACAAGTGAATCCAAGTCTATTAACAGACTCATGTAATGTGGATGATGGGGTTAAGATGGTATTGTTTGTCCAAATCTCTCTGGGGTGAGACTCTGGATCTACCACCTACATTATACATACATGGTTGTCAGAGGGGGGCACAGGGTAAACATGTTCAGCACTCTTTAATGTGTTTCTTTTACATTTCCCTTTTGCTGCTATCCTTTCCTTTTCCTCTCGATTGGCTAATCGTACTGTCTTTTCCTGGAATATAAAGTCACTCTCTTCTGCTTACAAGCATTCAAGTGTTTTTGATTTATTATCTCACAATAAGGTTGATAAAGTCTATTTGTAAGAATCACATCTTTTTGCTGAAGGCGTTCACCAAGCTGTCTCCAAGAACTACTGTGTGGCTGCATCCTCTTCTACCACAAGTAAAAATACATAGTTTTAGTTCTAGTTCACAGTGCTTTGCACCTAAACTTTATTGGTTACGGAGGTAATCTGAAAGGTAGGTTGTGTTATGCTTTGAAGGAGATCAGTGGTAGGAAACTCACCTGTGTTTCTGTCTACGCTACAACTCCATATAATATATTTTCGCTAACATGACTAAACGCATCCATTCTTTTTCTGAATTCCAAGTATTCATTGGTATGGATGTAAATGCATTTATGCTTTGATTAAAAAACGCATTCTGCCATCTTGAAGCATGCTTGCCAAATTTATTATGGATCTAAACCTTACAGACTTTTTTTCTCCTCGTTGCAGGTCTTTTTCCAGAGCAGGTTATATCTCAAATTCAAAATCTCTTGCCCCCTGCACAATTAATGCATTTTATCCTCATCCTCTTTGTCTGACCACCAGTGTGTTATTCTTCAACTTTTTCTTTCCCTTCTGTCTTCCAAATCCCCTCTTTCGCATATTAACACTTCTCTTTTTTGAAAAATGCAGATTTTATCCCACAAATCTCTGCAAAAACTGAGGAGTTTATAGCTTTGAACAAAGACTCTGCTCAGGATCCAATTTATGTTTGACTGGCTATTAAGGGACATATTTGAGACCTAATCTGCCTCAGTTTAGCTTGCATGGTACACAGAAATACTGACGATTTTGAGAAATGTAAGAATAATCCTGAAAATATGCGCCATCATATTACTAACCCAGTACACATGCAATTCTGAAAACCAGAGCCAAAATGATGCTACCCAGTTAGAGGCCATGGTTTCAGCTGAAAAAATAAAATCTGCCTTAAATCAATTTTCAAAAAACACAGCTGCTTGTCCAAAAGGTATTCAGCCTGAAATATATTTTGCATTTTCGTCACACGTATCCAAGTTGCTGTTTCAAATGATCAAGACAGCTCTCTCATCTTCTAATTTACACTCTAAAATAAACTCATCCATTATATTGCTACATCTCAAGCAGGGTAAAGATCCCACACTGTATTCCAGTAGCAGTTTGTTATCATTAATAATAGGGATGCAATGATACCAATACTGGTATTGAGTTTTGGTCTGATACGTTGCACATGTACTTATACTTGTACTTGTAAAAATGCCCTGTTGCCTATAACTGATATTATTAACATGCACAAGTGATAATGTGAACGTTAAGGAGCAAAACAAAACAAATAAATAAACTGGGGAAAGCCAAAGCCATAGCGGACTACAAACTGTGTTCTACTAAAATATCAGGTGGGGGTACAAAACAAGGTTAATCCACACAAATAACCTAATTAAACATACAACAAAAAGTAAATATAAGATTGAACACAGTGAAACTGTCTCAGATTGCTGCACACAGCATTAACTAATGTTGTGGCAGACTTTAGCAAGAAGAGAAAAAATGTCAAAAGATAACCCAATGGCAGTGAAAATTATGGAAGCTCCTGCCCAGTACATTGATCTTGATGATCAACCACCGTTGTTGATAACATAGGATTTTGGCACCTCCTAAATGTGCTGGAAACAAGTACAAGACTCAAAGTCATACCCACATCACAGAGGTTACCTTACCAAGGATTTACAAGTTTGTAAAAATGCATAACAGCTGTCAGCTTCAAAACTACCATTTGGAACAATGGTGTTTGTCCAATGAGTGTCATCAGCTTAACTGTCCTGTGGATAGATGAGAATTATGTTGCACATAAACCAGTCCCAAGGCTCACATACTGGCCAAGCGATAGGAAATGCATTTCAAGAAATGCTTAACACTTGGGCCATTCCAAAAAGTTATGTGCGCATTGTGGTCCGCGACAATGCCATAAATATGGTAAAACACATTGATAAAGGAGTCCCAAGCTTTTCTTGTGTTGTTCATACATTCTGGCTGGAAATGGCAGAGGGCAGTGTACTTGCATTTAAACTGAATATTTAACTGGAGCAATGCTATTGCTGCGTTTGTCTAGAAAAGATCATAAATTTCCATCCCAATTCATTATTTTAATTTTCAATATATTTACTATTAAAAATTTGTTCAGCAGAATATATCTTATTCTCACCTGTAGATAAACAGATAGACAGATATTCTTTTGAAACTGCATGTGTAAGAAATAGATTTTCACAAATGTCTGTCCCAATTCCTTACCAAGGCTATGTGTAAATAAATTTGAAGAATTTATTATGAATTACTTCTCTAAGGAGGCTAATTAAGCTCTTTCATGGCTGATGTCGACTTTTGTCAAAAGGAGGAGCTGATGATAATCTGTAGTCAGCTGTAAACTGTGACAAAACCAACCGTTACGTTTTAGTTAAACTCTCTTTGGTAGAAGGAAAGTTAGCTTCATTGGTTTTGACCGAGATTTCCTGCACTCCTGTGTGTAGCAAGGCGCAGACAATGGCAAAAATGGCAATGACATATGGCAAGAGATTGGACTAAGACTTGTTGGACTCTGATTTTGATACAAGCAATCGAAAACGAATATGAGGTTTTGCAGATTGGTCCCCAGCTAATCATGGTGCTGAACAGGTTCATGTAGCTGACACAGCCTATGGCACTGTTCACCTGGGAGGACTGCCACTTAACAATGATAAGAGGTAGAAACCAGATTACAATTCACTGTGACCGTGACTGCTGCTGCTTCCCCGTGCAGCCACGTGAACACAGCCTGGCAGCTTGCCTGCCGCACATCCTTGGCAAACTGGCAGCCACAGCATGCAGCAACAGACATTTTATGTTGATTTCTATGTGAAGCCAAACAATGTTTTTTGGAAACAATATTCAGCCCTCAAAGAGTTAATTGCCAAAATTATTT
Organism: Polypterus bichir lapradei; assembly: GCA_026402145.1. NCBI lineage: Eukaryota > Metazoa > Chordata > Cladistia > Polypteriformes > Polypteridae > Polypterus > Polypterus bichir. The sequence goes on from JANRMT010062843.1 coordinate 988,042, forward strand.
ACAACAAATATGTAGCACTTTGGAACAATCTCTTCAATTACTCAAAATGTCTTAAAGTGTCAAAAATTGTCTATTGATTGGACATAAAACTGGCATGCATATCATCAGAAAAAATATTTCCTGTTATAGATATAAAGATTGGTTCTTTTCAAACATCAACGCAGCCAAGGAGGCCAAAAAGATGGTTTTGCTGGAGCTGCAGGAATCGAGTGGCATAGAGGCAGCTGGACAGGATTACTGTATATGGCTCCACTTGCCAAAAATCCCTGGAAAGACCAGCCGAGTTGTAGTTTACAGTGCATGTTTAATAAGATTGTAGATGAACATGCAGCAGCATCAATGAGCTTTATTCCAGTAGCTGCTGCCAGACAGCTAGAAACATACCTGCAAGAGACAGCAGTTTCTTGTTCAGACAAACTACTTAAGTACTTATCAGTTAACAAAGTCTGGTTCCTCACTTTGTCTCAGATGTCAAGAAAATACCTTTCAGCCCCATGCAGCAGTGTAGACAGTGAAAAATTATTTATTGTACTGGCACATATATTAATGAAACCAGAAACAACCTTACAGCTGAACATACAGAGATCCTTCTGTTCATCAAAAGGAATCTGCCACTTTTAAAAATGTTTTTGTAATCTATCCTATGCAATGTCACTTATTTTAAGCTATTTGTTCAATTTTTAATTATTTTATTCCAAATTACAAGTTGTATATTTTATTTTAACAGCAAAGTTGACAGTTGATGGACATAATAAACAAATACTACATTACAGCCTTCAGTTTCATTACAAAGGTACTGATATCAGCAAGTACTAAAAAAAACAAGTATCAGTAGTCGTGATCAGTCTAAGAAAAATATTAAATCCCTAGTTATTTACTAAAATTTTGGCTCTCCAACTCAAATCTGTAATTCCAAAACTGATTCACTCTGACCAGACCAGCTCCGTGGTGTCTTGTTAAGCAGCTGATAGCGCGTGCTGGCTTTTGCACATTTTAAACACAGCTCCTTCATTCTAAGCCCCAGTAGTGAACTTCTTACTTAATGAAGAAAAGGCTTTTGCAAGGATGGAATGGAAGTTTTTGTGGACAGTTATGACTGAAATTGGGTTTAATATTACATTTGTTAACATGATCAAATTGTAGCATGCTTGTTCTTCTGCTTCAGTTTTAACAAATTTAGATTTGTCACATCTCTTTCGTGTGTTCAGGGGCGTGAGGCGGGAATGTGCATTATCTCTACTACTTCTTTATTATTTCTCTTGAACCTCTAGCTGTTGCTCTACATGCATTAGATATCATTATACCTATTTGGGTTCATAATATAGACCATAAGGCATCCTAATATGCTGATCACATTCTTCTGTTTTTAGGAAACGCTCCTTCTGACATGCCCCACATATTAACATTATTTTACACATATGAATCCTTATTGGGCTATATAGTTAATTGGAGCAAATCTGCACCGGTACTTAAAAACTGGGCTTGTTAACCTCTCTCTTTCCTTCCTTTATTTATGTTAACTCTCTTAACTTATTTAGGAATGATCACTGCACCCTCCATTACTGATACTGTGCTGCCAAATTTCCACACCTTGTTTAAAGAGGTGAAACAGTCAGTGCTGTCCTGGAATAACCTGTCTCTATCAGACACTTTGTTTTGAATCAAGCCAGATCGGGCAGTGCCATTTCTCTTCCTGCTTTTTAACTGTACCACTGGGTATATGTCCTATGTCCAATCTGCCTATGGTTAAGCCCTCCACTTTCTCCTCCATCCTGGCTACTTATAGAAACAAATCTTATCTCCCTTCACATTTTGCAGAAGTTACTATTTATCAATTTTAAAACAAAAACAGAATAATGAATATAATACTTGTATAAATTATTTCTGCATGCTTGGCACAAGAAGAAAAGCACCTTGGCTCAATTCCGCTTTGGAACTCCCTTACACCCTTGTTTCACAATAGCTCTCTAAGCACTGGTGGCAACTCATCGCCTATCCAACTTGGGCTTCACAAGGTATTAGCACACTCTACAATTTGTTTGATGGAAACAAGATTGCCTCTGTCTAGTTTCTAAAAGACAAAATGTACAATATCTTCCTCTTCCTCTTTCATTTTCTATCTAGTTTAAATCTGTTCTCAGGACATGTGGAATAAGTTTTCCTGCCCTTCTTTGCAACTATCCATTATTTGACTTTTTTTGTCATTAAAAACATTTCCTTTTTGTACAACTACCTTTGTGATTCCATAATTATCTGTCCCAGTCACTCAGAAATGGATCACTACACTATCCCTGTCAACTCCATTGCGTTGGAACACAATTTTTTAAAATATAATTTCTAGAAGAATTTTTTTTTATCATCAACACCTTCAATATATAATTGTCCATAGAGTTTATCATTACTTTAGAAAGCGCTTCCTGATGAGTTTAGCTTCTGATCCATTCTTTCACCTGTGCTCCCTTAATGTGCAAGGCACTTTTCTCCACACATTCTGGGAATGTCCCTCCCTTACAGTTCTTTAGGCTTCAGTTGCATTTGCGTATTCCTCCATTTTACCTGTCCCTATTCCTTGCTCTCCTATTTTTACTTCTTTTAGATTTCTCTACTCTTTCTCTCTTTGTTCATTAATAGTACTAGGGGGCTCCGCCCCCTGCTTGCTTTGCTCGCCCAAACCGTGTTTGGTTTACCGGATATACAATTTAAAGAGATTGTTATTTTCATGGGAATTGTTACATATGCATTATTTTCACTTTTACTTTAAAAACTTTTGTAAAAACAATACTTGTCCTAAGGAGATACCGTCGGATCATCTGCTGTCTTTCTGCTGCTGGTGAGATGCCTGTTCTGCTTGTCCCATGTCGTTGTTTTAAGAGATGGGAGCACATAAAGTGTGTCTGCCAAAAGCAATCCAACAACTGCTAGGTTAGATGTCCGTGGACTTGTTTTAAATGTTGGCTTACTGCCTTGTCACGTGTGACGTTGTAAAAACAATACTTGTCCTTTATTTCCGGCCCCGGGCATGGTTAAATCTCTTTCTCACAGGACGTATAACGCTGCTCGCATTGTGAATGGGGGGCAGCTGCTGTCGTGCTGCCCGTCGATCATTTTAAAGCCTGTACAGCCGCTGTCCTTTTTGCCACTTTGTGTCTCTGCTGCTCGCGTTGTGAAGATCGGGGGGTTAAGGTGGCTGAACGCATGCAAGGAGAAGTGGTCGGATCATCTGCTGTGAGCTGTGTGTTTTGCTTGTTGCTTGTCATTGTTTTAAGAGCTGGAAGCAAGTTAAAGTGTCTCTCGCGGGACTTCAAATTGTCTTCTGAGAAGATCACGTCTCGTCTCCCTAGTCTGCCCCCAAGATCTTTTTTTATAATAGAGAGACATTATTTTAATAGATACAAAAACAGCCAAAGTTCTTATACATCCCAGTGGAAGAACCGTGGCCTTGCTAGTTTCTCTGTCTGGAAGTCCTCTTTTTACAACATTATTCTGTTAGAACCATCAGCCACATTGATCAATGGTGTACCAGCTGCACATGTTTCCATGATTAAGTCATGGATGACACTGAGCCCATGATTCAGTTTGATATAAATTTACCAATTTTTTATTGCTCAGCTGGACATGTGAGCCTCTGGGACTTCAGTGAGCTGTGTGTTCTATTAATTTAAATTTTACTCTATTCTCTTTTATATAGCTCCTGGGTTGGGGGTTTTCAAATTTATATATGAAAATGTTTGTTTTTTGTACTTTGTTATACTCTATTTTTTGAAAATCAAATAAAAAATTGATAAAAAATTGCAAATAATATGCAGTTAATTTCATTTAAAAATTGTAATTGTTTGATTATTCACAATTATTTTTTTTTAATTAACAGCATCCCTACTATTTATGAGTGCAGTAATGTTAAGTATAATATTCTTTGGCACAAAAAAAGAAATCATTGGCTTATCTTCTAATAACTGATAGACCCTTATCACACAAAACTAAAATATTTACAGTCATATTGTTAGACTATTTTCTTTTGTTGGACTTACATGAAAACAAGCATGATATGCATATTTTGTAATGCATTATAAGGCCATTATAATTTGGAATACAGGAAGAAATTATTGAAAAAGATAAGTTATAAAGGTACATAAAAGGTCTATAATATAGATATGTAAGGGGAAATACTTACGCCCATTGTCATTGCCACATGGTACATTAAATGAATATATAATATTTAGAATACGAACTACTAAATACATTAAATGTCACTCCTTAAACAGTGTTTAATTTGTAAAGAATCTGCATGAGTTTTTATTTAAGTGAGTGCACCAGAATTAGGATTCACCGTAAGTAAATTTAAGTTTAGCATAATAACATGGAAAGGGCAGAAAACATTATCTAACTGGGTGTAGGAAAAGACAGTAGTTGCAGTGCAGCCAGAAATGGGAGGTGGTATTTTTTTTCATGAATGTTTATTTTTTCAGTATGACCATATGGAAAAGCCATATCTTACTGTTTTATAATGGAACAAATGAAAAGGTGCATGTCATACTTAAGTGAAGATTGACGAATGAGAATAAAGAACTCCATATTGGCCAAAAGGATGTTACATCTTGTAACATGAAAAGAAATTTTTAAATTGAATAAAAAACATTTAAAAATTATATTGTAATTATCATATACACAGTAAAGTAGAAAAGTACAGAGAACCGATGTTTCTCACTTTATACTTTGGTGGAAGTTCTCATGTCCAGATCTGGCCATAATAGATATAATGTGACAAAAAATGAACACCGTATATAAGCAGGCTGTTGGCCAAGACGTAGATGAGTACTTGTATTTACCAAACATCTCAGAGCAGGGAAACTGTTCTAACTAGCTCAAAAATCTCAAAAAAAATAAAAAACTAAATTCTCAAAAAATCTCAGAATGACACAAATTTGCTCCTCCTCTTCTTAGCACTCGGAGTTTGACTATATTAATAACTAATAATATTCATAAATCATAATTTTATGATGAATAATATATTTAAAATATATGCTTCGCACAATGCTGGCCGAGGTGGTTTCAGCCTGCCTGGGTGGTCGTGCGCACTGTCATGGACACCGTGGCTGAATTATTTAATACTTATACAGCCCCAATTGCATGGCCTGAGTTAGAGGGAGATATTACTCCTTCAAATGTCCAACAGGCGGCATTGGCACTCAGGCTAGAACGCAGGGAAAAAAAGGAACAACAAGCAGCCGGTGAAATCGGCTGGCTTTTATTAACTGCAGTACGTGAGCTGGATCATAAACTGCAGAATATGATTATAGAGTGTGGGGAACTCAAACAAGAAATAGAAAACTTACAAGAAAAGCAACTTATTACTCGAGAATGCATGGAAAATGCGACGTCTCGGGCAAACGAGTGGGAAACTAAATGTACTACACTAGCTGTCTGTTTAGTGCATGCTAAGCGCCGTAAAAAAGGCAAAACACACCCCATTTCCTCTTTTAAAATACGAGCCATAATGCAAGGCGATTGGAACCCAGAAACATGGGATGGCAGTATACATAACTCAGATAGTGATGACAATATCTGGGAGGAGGACAATGAGGACACCAATGCGCTAACGTATAATAATGACAAGTGTACAATTATCGATGCGAGACCGGTCGTGCAAAATAAAGCCAAGGGGCACCCAGGTGGACAGCACAGGGTAACGCGAACCGTCCGCGATTTTACACAAGCAGAGTTTCTGGAGCTCAGTAAACAATATAGACAGAAACCAGGCGAGAGCTTGATGCAGTGGATATTACGAATGTGGGATGAAGGGGGTGATAGTTGTCAATTGACAGATACAGAGATCAAACATTTAGGCTCTATCACCACGAATCCGAAATTAAGAAATGTGTTATGAGGGGGACAGAATCAAGCGATCGTATCCATAGTGGAATGGGTCATAAACGCCGTGAAACACGTATATCCAAACGCGAGAGATGCGGAAGACATTGATAGATCTTGGCGTACAGCTTCTGAAGCAATTCAGCAGCTGCGAGAAATGGGTGTGCAGGCAGCTATTTATAAAGCCACACCAGGTGTTGAGTTTGCTGGCCCTGATAATGAAGCATTCACTGCCGGAATGCGAAACCATCTAATAAAAAATGCACCGCATCATTTAAAAGGGGCTCTATTATCTATGCTCGCCGGAGTTAATCAGCAGACAGTATGGGATGTGGCCACATTATTGGGCCAGTTAGATGAATTTGGAGCAACGGTATCGGCTGGGCAGAGACCAGTTAGAGCCATAGCAGGACATACAATACAAAGAATAAGCCGTACAAAGATGGTGCGTGATATGATACAAGCAGGAATAAATAGAATGGATATTGATGGCAAACCAACAGGGGAACTTTTTCAGAGATGGCAAGCTCTGAGAAAGTCTAAAACAGACGAGGGCAGAATCCCTCCAACCGCACCGCCTAGTGAGGAGGAAAAGAAACACTCCAAACAAACACCGAAACGCTTTTTTCACTTTCCAAAAGAGTGGCGCACACCCCGACCAACATATTGAGGAGAGGGCAGGTCTCCTATAGGCGGGGAGGTATGGCTCATTCATGCAGGAGACCGACACCCGTACGTCCAGCTAACCATTTACTAGGGTATAGGAAAAAAAACCACATCAGGTTATGGCACTTATGGATACTGGGGCAGAAGTCACTTTAATTCACGGGAATCCACTTAACTTTTCAGGACCAATTGTAACTGTAAACGGATACGGAGGCTCAGATATCCAGGCGAAACTAATCACAGTACACTTAGCAATAGGACAGTCACCCTCTTTTAAAGCTAAGGTGTTTATCTCAGAATTGCCTGAATATATTCTGGGGATAGATATTCTTACAGGAAAGTCATTCCAAACAGAATGGGGAACATTTTCTTTTGGGATTCGTAATGTCATGTGTAGAGTAGTGAAAGCAATAGTAAGAGGAAAGGCAAAATGGACCCCTTTAGAAATTCCAGTCCCTGACACGCCTGTAAATTTAAAACAGTATCGTTTGCCAGGAGGTTTGCAAGAAATAGGAGAAACAGTGGAAGAGTTATTGTGGTTAGGAATTATTCGACCTGCAGTTAGCTCTTTCAATTCTCCTGTGTGGCCAGTCAGAAAACCGGATGGTTCATGGAGAATGACAATCGATTACAGAGGTCTAAATGCTAAAGCACCGCAATTGACTGCTGCAGTTCCTGATATTGTTACCATCATAGAAGACATCATGGCTAATGCAGGAGAGTGGCATGCTGTCATTGACCTGGCTAATGCTTTTTTCTCTATTCCAATTGCTACCCAAAGTCTGATCAGTTTGCATTTACATGGAAGGACAGACAGTACACCTTTCAAGTACTGCCACAGGGATACCTATACAGCCCTACGCTATGCCATGGACTTGTCGCAAGAGACCTGGCTACCTGCCCAGATTTAGAAAAGGTACGATGTTTCCATTATGTGGATGATATAATGTTAACTGGGGATGAAGCATCAGTAACAAATGCATTGCCAGTTTTAATATCCCACATAGAGAGCAGAGGATGGGCTATAAATAAAGACAAAATCCAAGGACCCGCCAGAGAAGTAAAATTTCTGGGCATGATGTGGTTTGGACCAGAAAAATGACTGCCCCAAAAAGTAATTGACTCTTTGTATAAATTAAAGGCACCAACTAACAAAAAAGAAGCTCAAACTTTTGTGGGATTAATGGGCTTTTGGAGAGCTTTTGTGCCACATTTGGGACTAATTTTAAGACCTATACATGATGTTGTCAAGAAAAAGGCACGGTTTGAATGGACAGAAAAACAACAAGTTGCTTTTGAGGCAGCTAAAGAAGCTTTAGTCCAACACCAAGGACTGGGACCTTTAAAAGCTAATTTGCCTTTTGAACTGGAAGCCACAGAACAGAACAATATTGCTACGTGGAGGTTATGGCAAAAGCACGGCAGTAAACGTGTTCCCATCAGCTTTTGGAGCCGACAGCTGACAGGCTCACAGACTAAATATACACCACTTGAAAAGCAGTTTCTTACAGCATACTGGGCTCTTTTGCACACTGAGAGACAGACAGGTCCTGCTCCGGTAAAGCTACACACTCACTTGCCCATTGCTGGGTGGGTTAGAGATAATGGCCTGGGAGCGAGAGCAGGCGCTGCCCAAAATCAAACTTTATGCAAGTGGAAATGGTATTTGCAAGCAAGAGCACACTTTGAAGGCAAAGACACGAGTGCCTTACAAGGGGCTATGGCCGGAGCTGTGATTTATGAGGATCCAGAGGACATACCACCTGTTCTGCCTGTAGTGGAGTCGCCCTTTAAAGAAGCATCAGCATACGATCATTTGACACCAGCGCAACAAGAGAACAGCTGGTTCACAGACAGGTCAGCAACTGTGGAAGGAGGAAAAAGGCTTTGGAGAGCAGTGGCTTATCAACCTCACACTGAGGCCATCCTGCAGCAACAGGGGGAAGGTAAATCAAGCCAATGGGCTGAACTTATTGCCGTCACTATGGCATTAACAGAAAATCAAAGCTTCCCTATTGTTGTTTATACTGATAGCTGGGCAGTTTTTCAAGGACTAACAGTGTGGATCACAATGTGGAGAAGGGCTGCTTGGACTATTCATGGGAGAGAACTCTGGGGTGGTACAGAACTGTAGGAGCAGGTTTGGACAATGGGCACGAGAGGGGAAACCCTCATTGGTCATGTAGATGCCCATGCCCCTCTGATATAACCAACAAGCTGATCTAATAGCTGTTGTTCGAGAAATCAACCTGGAAGAAGGCTATCCAGAGAATGATGACCTGTTCAAATATGCTGAAGTAAATGTAATCGAGCCTTCCTTAATATCATTAACAAGGTGGGCTCATGAAACTTCAGGACACATCGGAGCAGAAAAAACATATCAATGGTGTCATCAGCGATGTATACCAGTCACTACTGATATTGTTAAACAAATAGTGAATAATTGCTCCACATGTACAGAAGTAAAACAATGTCACCTACAGAAGAAGGCAACTGGTGAACTAAAGAGAGGAATGGGACCAGGACAAATTTGGCAGGTGGATTACATTGGGACACTGCCACGAGAAAATAAACTATTATATGCTTTAACTGCAGTAGATACTTATTCTGGACTGTTACAAGCTTATCCATTAACAAGAGCTGACCAGAAAGCTACACTTAATGGACTGAGCCATTTAATCCAAGCATATGGAGTGCCTGAAGAAATCCAAAGTGATCAAGGAAGCCACTTTGCTGGAAGAGACGTACAAGAATGGGCTCAAGGAGCTGGCATTCAGTGGACTCTGCATATCCCGTATCACCCACAGGCAGCAGGACTTATTGAGAGAATGAATGGCCTGTTGAAAGAACAAGTTAAAAAACTAACTGGGCACAATCATCTTAAAGGCTGGACTAAAGTTTTAAAGCAAGCCTTATTTAATCTCAATAATCATCCGTTGGCTGGGTCCACACCTTTTATGAGACATCAAAATGTCGGAGGAGAGCCACCTGTGTGTGCCCTCCGCCTGACAACAATTAGTCCACTGGCAAACAATGAATTAACTCCCACAGGGTTATTGGTTAGGGCACCTAAATCACTTACAATTAAGTTAAACTCCTCAGAAAGACTAAGCTTGGGAATAACAGGTCAGTGGCCAAAGGAATGGGAGGTTAGAATAAATGTTGAAATGCTTGTAACAGATGCATGCTTAACAGAGACATTAGATATCTGTTTAAATGAATGGTATTTAGTATTGAAAAATCAAGGCAGTAAAGACATACACATAGCTGAAGGACAGGCCATATGTAAATTGCACATAGAAAAGGTCACACCTGTTTTAGTCAGTATTGAACAGTTTAAAGGAGAAATTGGAGGGAAGGTATGGGTTTTAACCCCAGGACAAAAGCCTAGGGCAGGAGAAATAATAGCTGCAGGACCAGGAGACACTGGAATGGTTCTTTTAACGGGCTCTCAGTCGCCCCTCTGCTTTCCCTTACACAGATTATCCTCACGTGTGGAATAATCGGGACAGATGGTTTATGGACCGGATGGAGTCGATGCACCCCCTATAGTAAAGTCTTTTGGACTGCTGATATGCCAGGAATGGAAAAGTATGTGACTTTGAACTTCACACTTACCAAAAACTGTACCTGGCAGTTACAAGACAAGACATCTATGGCTCCATTTTCCATGAAACTGGAATATCCTGACCTGTTACCTTTACCTGTGATGACTTATGAAGACACTGCAATAACTGTGACTGTGCATAATAACGTATCTGTCTGGTTGGCTATGATGAACTGTAAACCTGATTCTAATGGACTATCATGTTGGACAATTGAAGGGGGGCAACAGCTGACTGCAATATCAACACCCGAGAATGATGTAATATTACAGTGGGTACGGAAAGTATTCAGACCCCCTTCAATTTTTCACACTTTGTTATATTGCAGCCATTTGCTAAAATCATTTAAATAATTTTTTCCCTTATTAATGTAAACACAGCACCCCATATTGGCAGACAAAAAAAAGAATTTTTGAAATTGTTGCAGATTTATTAAAAAAGAAAAACTGAAATATCACATGGTCCTAAGTATTCAGACCCTTTGCTCAGTATTTAGTAGAAGCACCCTTTTGAGCTAATGCAGCCATGAGTCTTCTTGGGAAAGATGCAACAAGTTTTTCACACCTGGATTTCGGGATCCCCTGCCATTCCTCCTTGCAGATCCTCTCCAGTTCTGTCAGGTTGGATGGTAAACGTTGGTGGACAGCCATTTTTAGGTCTCTCTAGAGATGCTCAATTGGGTTTAAGTCAGGGCTGTGGCTGAGCCATTTAAGAACAGTCACAGAGTTGTTGTGAAGCCACTCCTTCGTTATTTTAGCTGTGTGCTTAGGGTCATTGTCTTGTTGGAAGGTAAACCTTCGGCCCAGTCTGAGGTCCTTAGCACTCTGGAGAAGGTTTTTGTCAAGGATATCCCTGTACTTGGCCGCATTCATCTTTCCCTCGATTGCAACCAGTCATCCTGTCCCTGCAGCTGAAAACCACCCCCACAGCATAATGCTGCCACCGCCATGCTTGGAGTGATGGTACCCACTACAAGGGCCCAGGGGTATCCTGTCGCACCAATGTGAGTAATATACGAGATGACAATTATGGAAGAACCTACATGTTAACTACATGGGAGGATATACATTGGGAAGCAGAAGCTAACTCATTCCTGAACTTACAATTTGCCTACGAAATAGAACTACCTAAATATAAAGCGATTTTAGAGCATGCTAAACAATATGAACAACTTTTTAATGTAACATTACAAAAAGCAAGGGACCTACTAGTAAGATTAAAAACTGATGAAACGAAAGTAATTACCTCTGCAGAAGAAATTGAAGAGATATCTACACATCACTGGTGGGATTTTTTCACTAAGTGGTCACCATCTAGTAACACTATTTTAAATGCACTTGTTCATCCAATTGTACTGTTAATTATTATTATTATCATTTTTACTATTACAAATATTTACTTACATTTGCGTATTAAACGAGTGAAGCAGGAGCTAGATCGGCACTACACCCCACGTCTTTACAAGCATTCTTGAGGAGCTGTTTACATTGTGAAGGGGGACTGAGTACCTTTTGCTTTGTGAATAAGATCCTCAGGGATTGTTTTGTCACAGATCCAGTGACAAAGGGTGGTTTGTTATAATAAGTTTGTTATAATATTAAGAATTGTGTCACTGTATCTGTTTTAGATCTTTTTATATGTATTTTTCATTCTTTTTCTGTGTAACATGCCATAAAGAGCTGAGCCAGATTTAGCATAGAGTGTCAGCATTCAGAATTGCTGGGCCAAGCAAAGCATAAAGAAAGAAAGGGACAGCTGGAAGGCTGTGTTGTAAACCCTAAAAAGGACTAAGTGTTATTTTGAACTGACTGTTTGATGTTCAGCACGAAATTGTCTGCCTTGTTTGGAAATGTAATGGGAGTTCAATCGTGTAGAAAACAGTATAAAAGAAGCTGGAGCCTTGCCAACTTTGAGAAACTGAGTGGGTGAAAGATATTGACCCAAAAGCCACCTCCGTTGTGACAAAAAAAGCAGTTTCTACACGACCGAATCCCTGAAAAGAACTCTTCGGTGAAATGAAGCTGACTTGTTTCTCCTGTCTGTACAGCAACGTAAGCCGCATTAAACAAGCTAAGTATATTCTGTCTTTTCTGTGATTTTGTCGCCGCCTATCGCTGAAAAGAGGGATATCGCCGTTATAATTTATAATTATTTAAATAAAGGTTTATTAAAACGCAGCAATATAAAAGAACATATTTCCAAGGAGCTAACACCCCCATCGGAAACAATGGATTAAATTACTGTACACTAACCCAGAAGCTTCAGTTTGCATCAACAACATTTGCTCAGACTACTTTAAACTAGAATGTGGCACTAGACAAGGATGCCCCTTGTCACCGCTGCTGTTTGTGACTGCCATTGAACCACTGGCAATACATTGTCGAAATACTGATCAGATAAAGGGGATTAGCAGAGAAGGACTGGAACAGAAAATCTCATTATATGCAGATATGGTATTGTATATATCGGACCCTGAAAATTCTGTGCCTGCAGTCCTAACAGCACTCACAGAATTTCAAAAGATCTATGGTCTCAGAATTAATCTGAATAAAAGTGTACTCTTTCCAGTGAATTCTCAAGCATATAATATTAGATTAGATACCCTACCTTTTATCATTGCAGAACAGTTTAAATACCTAGGGATAAACATCACAAGTAAACATAAAGCTCTATATCAACAAAATTTCGCCGTCTGCATGGAAAAAATTAAACAGGACTTGTATAGATGGTCAACCCTTCATCTCACACTAGCTTGAAGAATTAACACTGTTAAGATGAATATTCTTCCTAAGCTCCTTTTTTTATTTCAAAACATTCCAACATACATTAATAAATCATTCTTTAGGCAATTAGATTCGACAATAACCTCATTTATTTGGAATTCAAAACATCCACGCATCAAAAGAGCGACCCTACAAAGACAAAAGGCAGAAGGCGGCATGGCTCTACCTAACTTCTAGTTTTATTACTGGGCAGCAAATATACAGGCGATAAGAACCTGGACACAAATTGAAGAACATACACAGGCTTGGACCGCAATAGAAGTAAATTCTTGCAGTACTTCTTTGTATTCCTTGCTCTGTGCTCCAATAAATACACGTTATCGGCAATATACAAATAACCCAATTGTGCTCCACTCACTTAGAATCTGGAACCAATGTAGAAAGCATTTTAAGACGGAGAAGCTTCTATCTGTGGCACCTCTGTAAGAGAACCATCTCTTTCAACCTTCACAAACATATGCAGTTTTTAATATATGGAAAAAATTGGGAATTAATTTGCTTAGAGATCTTTATACAGACAACGTCTTTGCATCCTATGAACAATTACATTCCAAATTTAACATTCCAGCTGCACATTTCTTTCACTATCTTCAAATCAGGAACTTTGTTAAACAGAACCTTCCAGATTTTCCTCATCTTGCACCCTCATCCATGCTGGAAAAAATATTGCTCAATCTCAAGGACTTAGACTCCATCTCTACAATATATAAAATCATTTTACAATCCCTCCCTTTCAAAGATCCAAGAGGACACTGGGAAAAAGATCTCTCAAATAATATATCAGAAAAGGAGTGGAAGTAGCAATGCAGAGAATTCACTCGAGCTCCATATGCGCAAAGCATACAATTATACAACTTAAAATTATATATCGAGCACATCTGTCTCGACTAAAACTCTCCAAAATGTTTCCAGGGCATAATCCAACCTGCGAACGTTGCAACCAAGTCCCAGCCTCACTGGGTCACATGTTCTGGGCCTGCACCAAATTAACATTATTTTGGACAAAAATTTTTAATTACCTCTCAGACAGCCTTGGTCTCACAATCCCTCCCAACCCATTAACAGCTGTGTTTGGGGTTCTTCCAGATGGGTTTAAGGTGGAGAAAGACAAACACATTGTGATTGCATTCACTACACTTTTGGCACGCAGACTTATTCTGATAAACTGGAAGAACCCAAACTCTCCTCTTTTAAGTCAGTGGGAAACCGATGTGTTATATAATTTGAAATTGGAAAAAAATCAAATACTCAGTTAGAGGATCCGTACAGACTTTTTTTCAAAACATGGCAGGATCTAATCAGTAATATTTTAAAATAAGTTCATGAAGCACAGAAAATGTATTAATTTAGGTATGTTTACAAGCCTTAAATTTTACGCCGTTTGGCTTGCTCTCTCTCTCAGGGGTGGGGATCGATTTGTTCTTTAACTCAATTTTTCTTTTTGTAAAAACTTGATTGCTTTGTATGGATTGCAATAAAATTAATAAAATAAATAAAAAAAAATAACAAATAATATGATGTTCTTTGTGTAGAAAAACTGCAGGCTTTTTTCAATTTTATTTAATAATCTCTTTCAGGAAAGTAACACACTATACAATCAAGCAAATAAAATACAAAACAAGTTTTACAAAAAATAACTTCAAAGCCTAACAAAGCAAGAATTCACCCCCACCTGAGAGAAAGAGAGGAGAGCCAAGAGCATATGAAAAAATAAATAATAAAAATTAAAAAAAACAAAAAACATCCTTTCATCTCTAAATGAATGCTATTTCTATTTTATTTTAATTAAGCCTTACCATTTGTTAAAAATAGTTATGGACAGATCCTTTAAGTTAGAATATGACTTTTTCCAATTTCATATAATACTAGCCATCCCCTGCGGCTCTATCCACATAGTAGTGAAACAGGATGAACTTTAAAAATCAATTAGCAAAAAGGTTTCACTAGCTAAGCAGACGTAAGGTACACTCCAAAACGTAGGGGTAAACCAACTCCCCAATCTTTACGTCACACTTCCCCCTTCCTTCAGCTCGCAGCCTGTGTCTCGGATTAGTGCGAATATATCACTTCTGCAAGCGAACTATGATTCTTAGTGCAATGAGAGAAATCGCAAAATCAACCAGAATGTTCAAGGCAAATTATAGAAAAAAACCCAGATTTAAATCCGTTAAGTAGTTCTCTTGTTCACTAGCTAAGCGGAGTGTGGACGCTAGGGTTGCTGTTGTCCCGTAAAACCCACCAGACAGACGTCCAAGACATACTTGTAAAAAGCACCAAGAAGAATTTCAATATCTTTTTTCAGATACAGTGCACAAAGCACTACTCGCCACAATTCTCCAGTAATAATAAAAATAACAACAATAATCAATACAATAATCAATCCTCCACTCCCAGCAGCTCTGTTACTCTACCACCCAACTCCGGCTCTCCTTGCTGGGTCTTCACCAGTCCTTTAAATAGTCCACGACCTGGAAGTATTTCTCCCGGGTTAAACGCCACATCATCCTTCCTCAAGTAGCCCGTAGGTACTGCAGGCTTCCGTCCTCGTGACTCCGAAGTATTTCCGGGTTGTCCTAACAGTAGGAGTCCCCAGGTTCTTTGTGAGCTCCCCCTGGCGGCACCCAACAGGGCAGGGGAAACGGAATCCATGTCCTAGGATGTCCTGAGGGAATCCGGGGAACCATTGCCGTCCAGGGGAGCTGCCACCTAGCATCCCGGGGGATGCAGTGCCCTGAAAAGGCTGCCTTCCTCCATTCTTTTCTTTCAGGGACGTCCCGGCCGGATTGAACCGCCGGCCGTCCCTCACAGGAGGTAAAATACATGCCCCGAGGCTGGTGTGTGAGTGAGGAGGGCCCCTCTACCCCTCCCCTCAGCTTGCTGCATCTCTTTTGGATTTGCGCAAATAAATCGGTACCGCAAGTGAGCCATGATACTTAGAGCAATTTGAGAAGTCGCAAAATCAACAAGAATGTTCAAGCAAATTATAGAAAAAACCAGATCTAAATCCGTTAAGTAGTTCTCTCATGAAAAGCGGGCAGACAGACAGACATTGGATTTTTATAGAGATAGTTGGTATTCTCCCAGTTAAGCAGGATAACTCCACATGCTAGTTGTGTGGTATAGGCAATTACTATCAATTTGTCCTTGTCCATTTTAAGCCCAAATGGAAGTACAATACCAAATATAACTGTTAATGGCTTGTAAGTGATTGTGACACCAAGGCTTTCTGAGAAGTATTTAAAGATTTTTGTCTAAAATTATGTTAATTTGGTGCACTCTCAAAACATGTGGCCTAGGGAGGCTGGAGCTAGATGGCAGTGCTTGCAAGTTGGATCTTGCCCTGGATACATTTTGGACAATGTTAAATGAGAATAGTGTGATGAATGAAAGACTCAAGCAAGCAAAAGAGTGAAGCAAGCAAACCAACCGACATGGTGCAATGTCAAGCGCTTTGCCTCAGGCGCTGAAATTCGAGGTTCGATCCCCATAAGGGGATGGAAAAGTGCTTACACCTAACAAACCCCAATTAAGGCAAAACACTTTGTGTACTCTTTATGTTATTTGGCAGGTACTGTATAACCTATCTATGATCTGCTTCTCACAACTGAGAGAATGATATTTGTCAAACAACCACAAATATTACCTGGTAGGTAACCACCCAAATAATCAGATTGTGATTCAGACGTATGAATGTAATGCTCTGATCTTCACCCAGTTAAGCTCTTTTGAGGAATCTCGACCATTAACTCTTAAACTGGACCACATACGACTACACTCCAAATCCACACAAGCCCTACATATTCTACTCTACTCTACTCCTGCTGGTGCAACAAAATAGCCATACGTGAATATTAAGGTTCCCTTTAATGCAGGCATGACTGGCATTAAAATGAAACCAAACTGGTCATCCCAAGTGTTTCGCAGGTTCTTCCAGAATCTATAAAAGAGCAATGAAGATGCACGTTTCAAGTCACACAGTACTCATCTCTTTAAAATGTCTAGGAACACTCAGCTTCTGTAATCGGCTTCACAGTTAAAACTCTACTATTAATTGAGAGGAGAAATGTTGGTAAACACCAGGAAAGTATTTGTTTACCTCTGACTTAATCTCTTTTGAGGAAACACGATCATTAACTCTTAAACTGGACAGCATGTGATGGGAGTCCAAATCTACACAAGCCCTAAATACTCTACTCCTGCTGGTGCAACAACACAGCCAGACATGTATATTAAGGATCCCTTTAATGCAGGCATGACTGGCTTTCAAATGAAACCAAACTGGTCATGCTCAGTGTTAAGTAGGTTCTTCTAGCATCTGTAAAAAAGCAAAATGATGCTCGTTTCAAGTCTCACAGCACTTATCTCTTAAAAATGTCTAAGAAAGCCAATCTTCTGTAATCGGCTTCCCAGTTAAAACTCCGCACTTAATTGAGATACGACACATTGGTCAACACCAGGAATGTGTTCATTTACATCTGCCTTTAAATAAGCGAACCAGTCGCCATGGTGTAACATCAGAGGCTTTGCCTCAGGTGCTGACTTCTGAGGTTCGATCCTCATAAGGTGATGCAAAAGTGTGTACAACTGTTGAGCCCCAATAAAGGCAAAACACATGTCATGTATTATTTGGCAGGTACTGTATAACATATGCATATGCACACATTTATGTACTAGGCACTACAATCTACTATATACACTGTACATTAAAGTTAAGCACAAGCTAAAAGGGAAGCACTGAAGATGATTACAAGATTACCCCAGAATAAAATGGCTTTTCAAATCTCAGGGTCATTGGAAACAAAAAAAGGCTACTGCCCAGGGACTGGATTACAAAAAAGGGCAGAAGACAGAAGACACAGACTGAATCTCTCCATGGGTG
This sequence comes from Polypterus bichir lapradei, assembly GCA_026402145.1. Classification (NCBI taxonomy): domain Eukaryota; kingdom Metazoa; phylum Chordata; class Cladistia; order Polypteriformes; family Polypteridae; genus Polypterus; species Polypterus bichir. The sequence continues at coordinate 1,005,843 of JANRMT010062843.1, forward strand.
CTAGAGGATTTGCAGCTTACATTTGACTTAATTTGCAAATCTTTTTACCTTAACAAATCTTCTCCTTCCACTGTTATCAACATTATTAAGCATTGTTTCCCAGGTGTGATTTTACTTGCATGGTAGTTTGGTAATGTGGTAAAAAATTTATGATCCATTTCAGTTTCTGACAATTTATGAAGTCCAAAATGAAAAGTTAATTTTAGGATGGCATCTGTGGAAAATCAACATTGATTTTCATGTTTTATAAATTACAGTTTCCATTGTAAATTATATGTTTTTTTCCGGTTCTGTAGAGTTCCTGGATGACAACACCTCAGCAACGATAGAATATTTTACAAGTAGTTCATGAGATATGGGCCCTGGACACCAAGACCTTTGTACAATGATAACTTTCAAAAATAAATGTGCCCATCTCCTTCATTAAAGTTGCATTATGTTTGCCTTGTTATAGGCTCTAGGTTTATTGTTTTTGGTTAATTTGGTCCAGCACTTATCTGCACATCCTTCAAAGACATCTGGCCTAAAACCAATGGTAACTGTCATTAAACTGTTCAATTTAACCATGATTTTTGCAGTCTGCTCCATTTAGTCATGGGAACAGGCCTATTGATTAGCAAAATGGTTGCAACTTTTGAGATGCACAATTTATTTAAATATGCAAGTTGTGATGTATTGAGCGCATACGCTAGATGGCAGCATCCCTGGGTTTTGGTTCTAGTAGGACACCTGCAAAATATGCTAGTAACTCTAGTCCCATTGGGCAGTCCTACTGGGTTCCGTAGGTGCCACCAGGGGGAACTGCCAGGATTCGTGATTTTTACTTCCTGGGATTTCCACTTGACCTGGACATGCTTCCTGTGGGCTATGCCCTAGCTCTGAAAATACTCCCTGGTTCTGTGAAAGATAGAGAAAGCTCGCCTGGGAGGAGTGGAGAGAGGAAGAGAATAAACACAATTGTTTATTCTCTTCCTCTCTCTCTTTTCCTGAATAAGGATTGGCACTGCACATGTACGTTGTCAGCATGCCATGTCACTCAAACACTGGAAGCTCTGCAGTCTACTTGTGACTTTACGCTGTAGGAAGATAAGTAAATAAATCAAGGCAAATAGGTAAATAACATTCAATCTGGGTTTTATATAATGTCACACACGTGCGACTATGAGGGAGCTCAGTGGACCAAGTGGAGGTAATTACCAGCCAGGCCGGGGTTGGTGGGGTGCACTAAACCTACCTCTGTTATTTCTACAGGCTAAATATTGGAAAACCTGCCTGATTCAACATCACTTCTGGTTCCGGCCAAATGACATCTTAACCTTATCAGTTCAGTTCAGGACTCAATACAACACATATGAGTGCTCTTTCAAAACCCTTTTGCAGCCAGAGACAATATATACATTATATATAAATTAAATATACATATTAATTAGATATATAAAAATATATAAATAATATTGGTTTTAGGCCAGATGTTTTAATATATGAGGACAGAGCCGACTATACTTCTTTAGAAGGCTGGCGTTCTTCAACTTCTGCAATAAGATGCTGCAGATGTTCTATCAGACGCTTGTGGCGAGCACCCTCTTCTATATGGTGGTGTGCTGGGGAGGCCGCATAAAGAAGAGGGACACCACACGCCTGCACAAACTAGTGAGGAAGGCAGGCTCTATTGTAGGCACGGAGTTGGACAGTTTGACATCTGTGGCAGAGTGATGGGCACTGAGCAGCCTCCTGTCAATCTTGGAGAATCCACTGCATCCACTGAATAGTATCATCTCCAGACAGAAGAGCAGCTTCAGTGACAGTAACACTATACAAGATTATAGACTGTTATACGTGCCTTGCACTCTCCACCTTGCATTTTTTTACTGTCACTGCGCTTTGATTGCTCTATTATTTTTATCAGTATGCTGCTGCTGGAGTACAGTATGTGAACTTCCTCTTGGGGATTAATAAAGTAAGTATCTATCTATCTATCTATCTATCTATCTATCTATCTATCTATCCCAAACCTTTCTCTGTGTGTCGAGGCTGTTCATTTCATAATAAGTAACATATACATTTTTTTTATATAAAGACCATCACAAAAAATAATCACAAACAGGACTTTGCACAATACCTTGGCAAGCTCTGTAAGCCCTGCTGTTTTGTTGAAGGACATGTGTGTTAGATTCACTGGCAGAATGATGCCCGACCTGTTGCTGTATCCTAATGATGCAATCATTTGCATTTACGCCTGGTGCAGCTGCGTTGTTTTTATGTGTGACTGGACTTTTCTTGAGGGGACGGCTTCTGTTCTCTTTCTCCAATGTAGAACCCACCACCTCATCTGAGTTTACCTCTTTTATAGCACGTCTTTATTTGAAAACTAGTAGTGTCAGATCGGGGGGTGCATGAACATGACTGAGAGAATAAAACTGAATTAAAAAAAAAATTTTTTACAAGTACCATAAATTTACACCGGCTGTTACAGATTCAAATCAAATGTATGTTTTTATTATACAATAGTAATAAAAATAGCAGCTCACTATTCAAAATGGTAGATGTTAGAGGACCCGGGAATCAAACCCACAACCTTAATTATGAGACAAAGGTTGTTACCGCTGCACCAACCAAGCGTACATATCTACCTTGTACCCTAAGCCAACTTCTTTTTCTATGGTTATATCCTCTTTAATAAAACCCCTGTGTGCATCCAGGTGTCCATGTGTGTGTGTCTTCTGGTGAAGTGTGCATGCGCAGGGCACCATGGACGCACACAAAATGGAAGCTGGGCACACAGTGAATGGTCTTGCCACGGCCACGCAGGATAAGAAATAAAGGACATCATTGCTGGGGAGAGTGCTGATTGGGTAGTCGCGGCCGTGCACATAAAATCCGTTGCTCGGGAGATGCCACACATACAATAATCAGCTGCACGCCAGCACAGATTAAATTACTTGCTGGGGAACTAAACAGTACTTGATGGGGAGACGCCACAGGCACGATTATAAGCTACACGCCACACATTACATCAGTTGCTGGGGACACTCTGCTGATTGCCCACAGTTGTGACAGAAAATTAAAGTCATATTACGGACATCAAAGCCAGTATTACTGTCAGAGAAAATTACAGGCATTTTACGGAAATACAAACCAGTATTACTGCGAGAGAAAATTAAAGACACACAATACAGTGACACATATTACAGCCACATACAAGCCAGTATTACTGTAAGAGAAAATATTACAGACGTATCTATTAATAACATGCCACCCAAAAAAAAAGGACACGTCAAGTAGGACAAAAGACACAGACAATCAAATCCTATATAACCAACATCTCCTGGAAGAACGGTCAGCTCAACAAGTAAACATCAACAAAAGAAGGGCTAAAAGACAAAGAAAAATAGGAGCAAATAGATCGATTGAAGAAAAAGAAAATGACCGTCAGAAAAACGTTAAAAGAGAAAGACCTTAGAAAAAGTTGGCATTTACTTGCCAGAACCAGTATTCAGCCACGGTCAGTTATATATTACATTATCAAGAGTTAGAAGTTTTCCAGATGTTGTTGTCAAGGTTGTAGATGGTCCTGAACAAGGCAAACTGTTGCCAAACTGAGACAGAATATTTACAAGAAATGTTGTCTATAATGAGGTAAAAAAATAGAACATTTTTCCTAAATATCTTCTTCAGATATTGTGTATTACAGATTGTTACAAAGTTTTACACTAAGGCAATATTAATTATACTTACTGTATTGTAATATACGTTTCTATTTTATTTTTATTATTATTTTACTTTAGGCTTCTTGCAAGAATATTTTTGACAAAAAAAAACTAAGACAACAAACAGAATGAGGTCAAGGTCCCTTGCTATTTAATATAGACTGTTCCTACTAAGGTTTATGCACTACTGTTCTAGTGCCCGTTATTGTAACGGGCTTAATGTCTAGTTCTTGAATAAAAGCACACTTGTTTTGTTATACTTGTACCTTTTGTGACAGTGTTTATTTGACATTTGAACTTCAGTATTCACACATTATACACTTCATGTCTACATTGTGTCAATTATTACTAATACATGAAAAAGTTTCTGTTTTAGTTATATGTTCAACAATTCCTGCCTCGCATTTCCTGTCATCCTACATTTACATAGATTGTTGTAGACACGAAACAGACATGAAACGTATGTATTCCAAATAACGATATATTATTTACCCTCTACAATTCCAAGCACCTCATGCCCAGATAAACAGACTTAGGCACTGAAAATCTTCTTTGCAACTTGAGCTGCGTTGGTGGTGACATGGAATAGCAGGCTGCTTGCTGCTTGTACTGATCGACATATTTACAAAACAAAAGATGCTAATGGAGAGGTGCAAAGGAACTTAAGGTGGCCCGGGATTACACGTTTTTTCGTAGGCTTCAGGGATTTTAGTGTTAAATGTGCCTGTCATAATTTTACCATGGGGATGAAATGCCCAAAAACGGGGGCAAACCTTCAGGGAGCAACCATTCTGTGGTATCTTTACCTGATTGTCTGGGACCCTCCTGAGGAAACGAGTCTTTGCTGCAGGAAATATGCATAGAGGAAGTTCCATCCATAAGGATGGGTAGTTTCCCTGAAGAGGAATCTGAAGGAGATGTAGCATTTGCGTTGTTACATTTCAACGTGGGGTTGGAACAGCTGCCGAAGAGATCACACAGAAAACTACACTCTTGCTTTGTGATCGGAAAGTCTATGTCTTGCCATCTCCTGAATTCATGCAGCCATAGGCAAGATGGACACAATAAACAGACAGGCAAAATTAAATCCTACGTCAGGAACACGTCATTGTTGGAGATGGACCAGAACTAGGCACCGTGGGAAACAGAGCCACATATCCCATTGCACCGCACCGTAAGAACATACACGAGAAAAGAACTGGTGAGTGAAGCATCCTCATCTTTCTTGAAAAACAAATGCTGCCAGAAATCATGGCTGGAATCTGACACATTAATGATGCAACAGACGAGACTGGTTGTTACAGAGACCATCCAAACTATATACCCCAGGAGACTCCATAAGACTCAACTGGGCATACACAAAGGGAGTTCATGCCGACCACGCCAAAGGAGTAGAGAGAGGAGTCTGAAACCCATTGTTTCAGGAAAGAAAAATTCATCAGGACTTCCAGAGGCAAAAACACTATCACCAAGAGTTCGGGGACCAAAAACCTCAAAAAGATTTGGAAGTGATACTACAAGATCTACAGACTTTCTTGCAAGTAACTGATATTATTATACAATGGTGCACGTTTTAGAGGATACTGCCAAAGCACTTCTGAAAGCAGTAGAAGCTTATCTGAAACAGTAAGACAGAAGACATTTGCCCAAAGCAGATTTGCTTGTACAGGTGAGTGCAAATGGGTCCTGGACTTATGTGAAGGGAACCGAAGAGCCACATATCCTACAGTTAACTCATTTGTTGTGGCTAAATGTTCGGTGCTTAGACTCCAGTTGGAGAAGTGGCTATTCAGACTCCAGTTGGAGAAGTGGCTATTCAGACTGAAGAGTTCAAGTCAGGTAGAGGGAACAGAGTTCAGAGTAAAAAGGGCCGATACACTGATACTGATGCTAGCATTCAACCCAGCCTCCTATAAAGCTACCAAGTGTCTCCTGCAAAAAAATAAAAAACATGTACAGAGAGTGAGTGGCCTCTCATTCATTAGTAAAGAGTTCTAAACTGTTAGAGTACCACAGATTAAAAAAGAGGACCATGCTAAGAAGCCAGGTTCACCTAACAGCCAAACGCAATAACCTCTGTGGTCACGTGTCCATGGAGCTCTTGTCATTTTGGGCACAGAATTTAATGACCAAACAACAAGAGAAAGAGAAACAAAAGAACAGAAGGTCGAGTCAATGTTTCCTTTCTGCTTTAAAACCCGTGGAGCAAAATGTTTGGTGTGGGGATTAAGATGCTTTGAGGACCAGGGACATAGACATTGCTGTAGGTACTGCTCGTACAACTGCATTACACAGCCCAGTGTCAAAATAAATGCAGGTAGGGTTATGCCATTTCTGACTGTCTCCTCTGTGTCAAACATGAACTATGAACACTGTGGCTTGTAAAGATTTGTGGGATGAGGGCCAAGACTAAAGCGTAAAAGGGGAAAGATCATGGCAGAGGTCTAAGTAATCCATTCCATTCAAACCTGATTGCAAGACCTGATTAAACTCTGGATTCAAAAGCTTATGGAACTCAGACCCTATGATTCTGTCCCTTAAAAAATGTTCAGTCTTTGGTCTTTTCATTTAATATGCCACAATAAAAATGTATCCTCCAGACTCTGAAAGAGGAAAAAAAATACTCCAGTGGGACAGTACCCCTCCCAGTACTGGCCGCCTCGCTGTATAAGACATAGCATGGGGAGGAGTAATTTGATGGCAGGCATGGTCTGGATCCTAGTAAGGAAGGAGCAAAGACCTTTACCTGGTCAAGATGCCAATACAATGGAGGGACGTGGGAGATAACTTGTTGTGACTGCATTCTCCCCCGATTTGCTAAATGGCAGCATTCCTGTGGTGCAATAACTTTTTTGGACATCCACAGGGTATGCTGGGAACTGTAGTTCCAAGGGGTTGCCCCTGTTTGGTTCCGTGGGTGCCGCCAGGAGTCATGATCCTTAATTTTGGGAACTTCTGCTTGGGCAGAAGTGCTTCCTATAAGCTATGCCCTCGTACCTGAAGTACTTCCAGTTCCTGTATAAAAGGAGATGTTCTGCCTTATCCAGGAGAGTTGGAGTTGAGAGTGAAGGATGGACAAAGCTTGCCTGGGAGGAGACAATGAGATGGAAGAAGAAAAAAGAGAGAGAAAGAGAATAAATAATTGTGCTATTATTTTGCAACTATGGGAAAAAAAGGCTTTCTGTAAGGTATATGGTTGCAATAAACCATTTATTTGCACCCAGGACTTGTGTCTGTATGGTTTTGTCTGGGATTCAGGGTGCTACGACACCCACTACAGGTAATAAAGTATGCTCACATTAAGGTATACACAAGGTGCACATAATCAAAGAAATTTATTATTATAGCTGACAGTGTGTTTTCCCTACTAGAGCATATGCTTGATGATAAAGAGAAAGAAATAAACACATGCAAAAGATCTGTAAAGGTTGACGTGGATAGTGGCATTAAGTCACCCTTCTACCAATTTATCCATCTATGCAGCTTTTTTGCTTCAATTGACCCAATGTGTTTAGATCCAAATTAAATATTATTAAAGTTATTCTATTTGATTTAATTTCCTATTTATTTTACACTTTATTTGTGTAGATAAAAATATAAAAATGAAAGTACTTGTTTTATATATTATTGTACAGTACCATTGGTTGTATTGTATAGTATTTTTTCCATTAACTGATTTCTATCAGTGTCACTGCAGTGTAATTTACATGAAAATACTGCTTGGACCATTTCTAATAAATTTTTCCTTCTGTCTTCAGACAGACAGCTATAAAATAACAAAAGAAAAAATATCACACTTTAAAATCATTTACATTGTTTTTGTTGGTGTTCTATTTGCTTCAGTTAGGTTAAAAAACTTACACACCTGTAAGTCTTTTACAGGCAATGTCAGAAAACTCACTGCTGACAATTTTTATGGTAAATAATTCTTCTTGCCCTAGAAACAAGACTGCTCTGTACCAAACTGTAAACAAATTGAGACGGGAAGTGCTAGCCTACTATGAAAGGACACTAAAGATGGCCAAGGATAAACTAATAAAGTCATAGGCCGCGAGAGAACACATACAGAGCAAGACAAAAGTTAATACAGGGCACCCATTTTTGGTGCACACGGAGCTAAGACTGAAAAAATGATACAAACTATTTATGTATTATGTAAGTAATGTTGTAATTTTATTTACTGTATGCAAAACAAATGCTGCAATCTAGTATTTTATGCTTTCAACTGATTGAAAAGTGTTGTTTTGCTTTTTTTTGATGAAAGAATAAAGTGGTTTTTATGACGAGTTCGACAGCCACTTGTTTCACTGCATCCCTTTGGGTCATTCTCAGAATGAAGTAGTGCAAAACTGGATAAAGCACACACAATAAAACAAAAAGAAAATTATGTATAGTGTTACCATAAAAAATTAATTGTCACTTCATGTATTGTTTTATGTACCAAGCTGATTGAAATGTATTGTTCTGCTTTTCTATACTAATAAAAGGTAAAGCCCTCACTGACTGACTGACTGACTCATCACTAATTCTCCAACTTCCCGTGTAGGTAGAAGGCTGAAATTTGGCAGGCTCATTCCTTACAGCTTACTTACAAAAGTTAAACAGGTTTCATTTCGAAATTCTATGCGTAATGGTCATAACTGAATCCTACTTACGTACATATATACGGCCATAGCCTGCAGCTCGGTCGCCGTGTGAGGCGGAGTTGCGTCCCCCATCACCACGCCTCCCACGTAGTTGGCTGCCTGCCTATATTGCGTCCCCCATACCCATGCCTCCCACGTAATTGAGTGCCTGCCCATATAAGGCCGTCCGTCAGCAGCAATCCAATAAACACACTGCCGCTAAATATTCGCCGGCAAATCAAAAAGTTAATACCAGGAATGCCTGTTAAACATCTTAGATTCACAAGTAGCGATTTGGGTGGTGAGATGTCTATCGAGGTGATCACTGTAATATTTATATGTCATTGAAATGTATTATTATCAGGCATGGTTTAGGCACCTATGTCATCAGGAAGGCACCAGAAAGAGGGACCTCAAGGTTACTATTATGGAAGTTAATTTAGAGCACGGATGCTGTGAATGTAAGAGCTGTAATAAATAAAGTTCCCCTGCATACTTTAAAAGAAAGTCTCGTCATCATTTCATTTTTCACAATTTGTGAAAACAAGACATGGTGTCAGAATAGAGGACAGTCATGGGTTTTGTTGGAGTTCCCTCGTCACGAATTGACTGGGATTCTCTTAATCTGCCGGGAGAATGGAAAAAGTTCCGACAGCATATGGAGCTGATGTTTTCTGGCCCGCTAAAAGCCAAAGACGAGAGTGAGAAATGCAGCTACCTGCTCCTGTGGACTGGGGAAAAAGGAAGAGACGTTTTTAACACATGGACTCTCACCCAGGAGGAAGCCAAGGTACTGAAAACTTATTATGACCGTTTTGAGGCATTTATCATGCCTAAGAAGAATACGATATTCGCGAGATACAAGTTTAATGAGAAGATGCAGGGTAGAAACGAGACTTTTAATCACTTTGTAACGGAGTTAAAATTGCTGGTGAAGGACTGTGCTTATGCAAACGAAGATCAGATGGTCAGGGATAGACTAGTGTTTGGCACAAACTCAGAGAAATTGTGACAGAAACTTTTAAGTGCTGGGTCTGAGCTAACATTAAATAAAGCCGTGGACATCGCAAGATCGCACAAGATAGCACAAGCACAGCTGAGAAGCTTCGATGCACGTACTCCGAGCGGCTCACATGAACTGACTGTGAACGCAGTACGCAGACAACAAGCAAGAGCTCCAAAGAGTGCTGAACAAAAAACACATTACACAATTTAGAAGGCAGCAAAAGAATATGAAGCAAGTGACGCATACAAGCATATTCATAAGTGCAGCTACTGCGGAAACAAAGCACACGGTGGAAAAAGTCAATGTCCAGCTAAAGGAAAACAGTGTAAAAAATGTGGTAAATTGAAACACTTTGCTAAAGTTTGCAGGACTAGGAAAGGTAAACCCGTGCATGCAGTGTGTGATGTCTCAGATAAAGAGGAAGACGAGTTGTTTATTGATGAAGTAAGAAAGGAACAACCCTCTGAAGCTGAACAAGCCTTTGTAGACATATCAATAGGAAAGGAAGGTGTAAAGCTTAAGTTTAAATTAAGTTCATAGACACGCTGCCACTAAATATTCGCAGGCAAATCCACAACTTAATACCGGGAATGCCTGTTAAACATCTTAGATTCACGAGTACCGATTTGGGTAGTGAACACTTCGATGAATGAAACCTGTTATATTTACAACGGTTGACAAACATGGAATGTAACTTGAACACAACACATCCTTCAAATATGAACCTGATTGAAAGAAATAATGATAATCAAATCCTTGATGACAGCAAAAAAAAAATAAATAAATTTAAGCTCACTCAAAGTGTATTAGGCTGTCTATGGCTTTTGGGGATAGGGCAGTAGCGATGCTTTATCAAGATAACAAGCTGATAGGCCAGTAGTGAGAATAAAAGGGTTCAGACACAAGCCTTAGCTGTTACAGTACTGAAAAAAATATGCGGAGGTTCTGTATTAAATATTCAAGGAAATGCCTTTGAGAAGCCCTCTAGAGGTAAACTGGTTTGAAATAAATAAGTAAAGGTAAAGACAGACCCAGTCAGCAAAGCAACCTGCTGATTGAGGTCCCTAGGGTTAAATAAGTGAGGTACAATACGGACAATGAGAGAAATAGAAAGTTACACACAATAATTATGTAGCCGGTTTTGACATTTATTCCTGCCTCCCGTTAAAAAAGAACCTAGGAAAGTTAGATAGTACCTTTTGTGTTAGGAACATCTAATAACAGATAAAACAGTGTTTCACTACAGTATATAAAGTACACATTTCAGTAAATAATGCAAAAGACAAAATACCAGCAGAAGGGTTTTAGCATACATTGTATTTGACAAAAAATGAAAAAAATCAGAATATAATGTTTGCATTTCAGTTTATAATATGCTTCATTATGTAGTATGTGTTTCAGTATAGAATGTATGAATCGATTCTTAAACCTCATCCTGTAATGTGAAATTATTTGAAGGTGCTAATTGGTAAATAGTGTATACTGAAATTTGCACTAAAGGGAAATTGCACTTATCCCATTCTGAAATTAGACCACACCATCTTAATACACAGAAAAATTTGGTATGCTATATTTTTCAAAAATACGATTTGTGTATGGCATGGAATGCTTAATCAACAATTATTCTACAGCCATAGTTGTAAATGTTTAAATATGGAGTTTTTAAATTTTTGGTAAAACTCTTACATTTCTTTTCAATGCAGACGTAATTGTTTTTCTTAACTTTCTAGATATCATTTGTTCATCACATTAATACTCAATTGGTTTCTTAAACAATTACCCTACTAAAAATTTGATTTCCCCGTGGTGTTTTTAGCACTTAGCACTAAATTCCTCTGTTAATGTATCTTCCTTAACATAAAATATTTCAGTTATTTCCACTTCCTTTTCTTTTTTGCATTTATTATATGATTTTGGTAGTGTATGCCACAGACTTAAGTCTGAGGCATGATGCACACAAAGCATGGATCAAGAAATGAAATGTTATCATAAGCAAAGTAGGAGTCATTAGGAAAAAAAATCTGCATCAGAATTTGAAGTGAGACAGTTATGAGTCAGAAACCAGAAGAGCCAATGAACATCACTTGCAATAGAGTTTGCTAGAAATATCCACAAACTCTGATCAACTGCTACATGCGGTGCTGGTGTAAATACCATCATACCATTGATATCAAATAGCGTGAGTTCATCTGTATAGCATTGAATGCCTAAATTAGTGCTATATATTGGAAACAAAATGGTGTTACAGCAAGCTAACAATATAATGATAAAATATAATAACAAGTCTTTAAACAAAATACCAAAAGGAAAGTAAAATCGAAATTTACACTTCAAAGCTATACTTAAAAATTATCAGGATTCTCTAAAAATTCATAAACTTCACAAATAATTAAGAAAATATTAACTATCATAACATGCAGCACGGTAGCAATGTGACATACGTGGCACTTCTTGTTAACCTGATTAGTGAAAAGGGCAATAAGTGCTAAAGCATAAAGCACACTCACACATTCAAAAAGAAACAAGATAAATGCTACAGCTAACAAAATAATGACAAAAAATAATAGTAGTAGTATGAAAATGTGCTAAAACTGCTCCTTATGGGATCATTTTTTAAACTGTTGTTATTTTCAACCCTTCCAGAGATTTGTGTGATTTTATTACGAATATAGTATGTGAATATTTTCTGTGACAGTTGAAATTACATTTGTCTGCCGTGCTTTCCTACCCAATATTAAGGTACAGTAAATGACGGTACTACTTGAAATTTGACTTTTAAGCTGTAATTATTTGCAGTTGTGACAGACGTTGAAAATAATTAATCAATTAATTATGACCTTCACCGTTACATCAGCTTAGCTTCTGCTATCCCTCATGGGTCAGAGTATAATCTTTTTTTCTTGGAATCTAAAACTAATTGCAACAGGTTTGCATCTGGGTCAATCCATGTAAAATTAACAGAGGCCTGTGTCTTTGTCACAGCTGCATAAAAACCTGATATACATGTAACATGGCTTCATCTTCATAACACTGTGCTCCACTGGAGAAATAAAAACATTCACTATTTAGACATAAAAAGCATTTATGAATTCACTGAAACCTTTTATAACTGTGTTACACAGGTCTGTGATTATACGTAGCATGCCTCTATACTTTGTATTTCTCTTTATAGTAACAAAATGGTGTGTTGGACCCCATAGAAAATACTGTTTGGTTCAAGGTACCAACTTCACATTTTGTGCATTTACTAGCTAAAGCATGATCTTTCCAGTGGCATAATTGTTTTTATGGCACATTTTGTTATACATGGGCAATATGCATTTGAAATACAGGCATGAAATTATTTTTTCCATTTTTAATTCCTTATAAATCTGAAAGTTTGATTTCTTTCAAACAGCCACCTAGTTACTAAAGAAGAACATATACCTAATTAAAATTTAAGGACCTAATGTAGTTTAGTATAGGGATATAGAGGGCCAAGGTTGCTACAACTACAGAAGAGATAAACCCTTACAGCATTCTTCCTTCTGCAATGGGAAAACAATATCTGTCATCCTTGACAACAAGTGATTCCCATCATTCACTTTCATATGCCTTCTATTGCTTGCTTGTTTTAGTCAGTGCTGTAAGTGAAGATCACCTTTGCCAAGTCCAAGACAACAACTAGTCAAGACTGACTCAGGATTGAGGGGGTTGCAGTCAAGTCAAGGCCAAGTCCATATCTGAAAAAAAATCATCTCTTTTCAAGACCAAGCATTAACTTGGCTCAAATATACTATACCTCTGTACTGTAGACAGTGGATTCAAGCATGTAAAAGGATCTCACTAATCACTTTTTACTGTGGGAGGGGTTCACATTCTCAACAGGACACTAAAATGTGGACATGTAGCTCTAATCCCAAACAAAACTAACAAATAAAATTTTTTTAACAGTTAATAATATTTGCATGAAAACTAAAAATATGTTTGCTTTGTTTTTATATTATCAGGGTGCATTTTATTTATTTTATTTGTTATAATCCAAAACAAAGTGAAACAACAAAGTATGTTTTTCATAAAGTATGGTTTTAATTTGCCATTACACTCAAATTACTCTTAAAATATGTAATTACAGTATATATAAATACCATAGTCTTGAAGTGTGTTGTGCTGAACTGAAATAAAAGTCACATTAAGCTGAAATAAAAATTCACATTTTCCAAGACTGCTCAACACCAGATTTAATTCTTTGCCACACAGATCAATGTTATCTTCGTAGTATGGTGTATCATAACATTCTGCAGGCTTGCATTTAATAAGACAAACAATAACAAAGACATTCACTGGCAAATAAGAAAGACAAAACTATCACTCTCATTGTTAGCACATAAAGCAATGCATTATTAATCACGTAAAATACTGAAACTACATAAACAACTTTCTCAAAGAATTTAGCTTTTCAAAGAGCTTGGTCCTTGACCTATGCCACACTTCTAAATAATCTAGTTGCTGCTGCCTGATGTGTTTGATGATTTTTTTTTCCCTTTTAGATAATGTGTATGTGCAAATCTCTGTCCCAAAATGCAATAATAAAAAAATAATATAATAAAAATAAAAACTGCAGTCTTTGCATCTGTCTGCTAATTAGAAGGTATGGATCATTACATTTTGTTGAAGAACTTAAAGAATGCTGTGACCAAAAAATATGCACAGTGATAGACTATAGCCTACTATACTTCATATCTAGCTAACCAAAACATTTTTAATCAATTTAATATTGCTTGTGTCTTTATAATATGGAAATCCTAAGAACAAAATGTGTTTTCAAACAAACATAACTAACGCTGCAGTAGCTTCATTTGTTTTAAACCAAAAAGAATCTCAGTTGTTGCAGGAGGGGGCCAGATCAAGATTTTGTACTTTTAGGGATAGATCAAGAGGACAATCTTTTAATGAGCAAGGGTTTGACACTTGATCTCTCACAAGTTTAATAAATCATACCAAAACAATAACCAAAAATCAGTCACAAAGTAAGTCTTATCCTAATTATCATTAAAGTTGTTACACAACCTCTTGTTGGGAAAACGCATGAGTCATTCTCTTGTTTTTAACTGAGGAGACAGGGTGTTGTGAATAGCATTCAGCACAGTCAGTTATCCTGGCTAATGGCTCCCATGAAAGGTAACAATAACAAATTATTACAAAGAAAATAGAATAGCATTAATTATAAAAATTAACTAGAATTAACTAGTAACAACAAAAAATAACGGCAGTGAAAGTGGACATAGAAATAAAGCACAGTGAGCTTAGAATATTGGAGATTTGTCACAAACATGCCTCATATACAGAGGGAAAAACAAGTTTGAAGAAAGCAGCTGGTCTTGATCAAAACCTAAAACCATATTTATCAAGACTAATGGCCAAAGACCACTAAGTTCAAAACAAGTCTGAGACAAAATAAAAAACTCAAGACCGTACATAAGTGCAACAACACTAGTTTTAATAAAAACTAACCATATATTTAATTTCTAAAAATAATATGCATGTTTTGCTGGAGTAACGGAAACTGTTAAGATGAAGAAGGAGGTCCTACATTAGAGTGGTACCGTCAGACCATAAAGAAAGAAGCTGCAGCATTGGCTCAACTAAAGGCATGTGTTTGGGACAGTCTGGTAAAACCATGGCAATGGATTTTGAATGGCTTCAAAAGTATTTCTGTCAAACCATTCAGCAACTCGGGAAGGGTAGACAGGATGACACCAAAACAGTTAGTTCATAGCAAGCGTGACATCAGGAGTGGGAGATCGGTCTACCTCTTTGTTTTGGAGCATAACTTGCCTCCGCTCAGCTAGCAATACCTGTTTGTTTGTTGATTTCTAAAGGTTGTCCTGTTTCACTACTACCTGGGTGGAACCACGGGGAATGGCTAGTATATATATAACAATTACATTAACAATCAAGTTACGTTATTTTTAAAATTTTTCCTTTTCTTTTTCATAACTTTTTTAACACAGTACTTCTCCGCTGCGAAGCGCGGGTATTTTGCTATATATATATATATATATATATATATATATATATATATATATATA
>JANRMT010062843.1:1026251-1062624 GCA_026402145.1 Polypterus bichir lapradei
TCTGACATCTATTGGCAAAGTGAGTAATGAAGGCTGGGTATTAACAACGGTCATTGTTTAAATTTTAGCCGATCTCAGATCTAAAATGACCACGCCAACATAATTATTACTCCGACTCTGATTCAAGTCGTAAAATATGGTTTGTTTTGAATATTTGTTTGCTGGAAAAAATCAAATGAGGTGTGCCGAAGAGCTAAGTTCACGTCGCGCAGCCCCGTTTAAACAGAAAGCTCTTCATTACGTTGGCCGAAAAGGTCTATTTTAAGCACAAATCAGTGCCATAATTACAAAATCATTTCAAGGATTTAAAAAAACAAATAATTCTTTGCAGAGAAAGTATGGATTTCACAAATGAAGAATTTGTAGCCCAATTCGATCGGGTTCCCAGTCGCTAGTATGTATATATGTGTGTGTGCGTGTGTGTGAATGTGTGTGTATGCAGGGTGCATCCAGAAAGGTAGAGTTTTACTACTTTCTGCTGTACTTGGCCTCAGTAATATTAATCTTCAGAGTCCAGCAAATAATAGCAAGCATAACGGGACTCCATCTGCTTTGGTATCGCTTCTCCATTTCAGAATGTCCTAATGAAACCGTTCTCCATGCTCGTAACTGACCACTTTGACATTTCCAAGGAAAAAGTCCAGGTAAGAAATCTTAGAAATTAATTTTTAAAGATATAAACAAAAAGATGCAGGTCTTTACAATCTTGGACTGGACAGGTGCCGTATCAGGATGTGAACTTATTTGGGATGTACTGAACTTCTAAAAAAACTAGTTAGATGGATGACAGGAAAAAAAGGTCAACATGGTGGTAGATTAGGTAGCACTTCCTGCTCACAGCTCCAACATTCTGAATTCAAATCCAACATCTGATTGTTGTCTATATAAAGTCTGCATATTGTCATTAGGTCGGAGTGAATTTCTACCGGAACATTGTGTGAGGATGACTGTCACACTGCTAAGTGTTGTAACCCCCTGCAACTGTAAATTGAAATAAGCAAATCCAAGATGTTATTTTGTATCTGTATTCTTTGGTCAGAAGAATGTACACTATCTTTTACGCTCTATTGGGCATGTGCATAATATGTAAGGATTAAAAAAAACAAAGAAAGGTTATTGCATTTTTCAGGATACTTCAAGGGAAGTAGCAAACCCTAGTATCTTACCTCAGAATCTGTGAAAAAGTTGTAAAGCAGGACATCATCAAATTCCAGACCCTTTGCCTCATAAATTGTAAGAACAAGAGCCAAGCTGAGCTCTCCGGGGATTGCCTCTTTGGCAGCTTCATTTGCAACAAGGATCACCTGAAATTATCAGAACATCAGTTATTAGGAACAAGCCGCTTAAGAAGCTTGAAAGCATCTAAAACACCATATCTTTTAGATAAAGAACTCTGTAGTTCATTAAGGTAGAGTAGGATTCCACTTCTGATTTCATGACAATGTTGCTAGATCTCACATACAGTAGCTTGTAAAGAATCTATAATCTACTAAATATAGTTATCTGTTTCAGAACAGTTCAATTATCTGGGACTTACAACCACAAAAAAACAAAGATCTTTATATTAGGAATTTTGGCAGGTTTATGAAAACCAATAAACAAGATATTAATAGATGGTCAATTCTTCACAATTCTAGCTGACAGAGTTAATATAGTTAGAATGTCCTCAGAAAATGTGTATTCCTGTTTCAAAGTAATCTTACATTTATTAATAATACTTTTTAAAAAAGCTCAATGCCATTATTAGCTTGTTTATATGTCAAAAACACTGTCTTAAAAAATCAAAAATAACAAACATCAAAAGCAGATGGTGTCATGCTGATATCAGACTTTCAGCTATATTACTGGGTTACAAATATTCATAATTTGAAACAATGGAAAGAAGAGATCAATGAAGGATACACACCTAACTGTTTTAATCTGGAAGAAATCTTGTAAAAGGTTTTCTGGTCATTGAAAATTTATTAGTAATCAGATGTGCTTCACTCACTTAACTATGGAACCACTAGCAGCATCTCCAGACTTTATTAAACTAGGGGACTCCTCCCCCTGCTCACTTCGCTTGCCCACCCCCCATATTTGGTTTACCAGATATACAATTTAAAGAGATTGTTATTTTCATGGATATTGTTACATATGCATTATTTTCACTTTTACTTTAAAACTTTTGTAAAAACAATACTTGTCGTTTATTTCCAGCCTCGGGCGTAGTTACATCTCTTTCTCGCAGGACGTATAACGCTGCTCGTATTGTGAAGGGGATGCGGCTGAACGTACACTAAGGAGATGCTGTCGGATCATCTGCTGTCTTTCTGCTGCTGGAGAGCTGCCTGTTCTGCTTGTCTCGCTGCCCGATAATTTCAAAGCCTGTACAGCAGCTGTTCTTTTGTCACTTTGTGTCTCTGCCACTCACGTTGTGAGGGTGGAGGGGGGTGATGTTAGGGTGGCTGAACGCACACTATGGAGAAGCGGTCACATCATCTGCTGTCTTTCTGCTGCTGCTGCAGCTGCTGTCACGCTGCCCGTCGATCATTTTAAAGCCTGTAAAGCAGCTGTCCTTTTGCCACTTCGCATCTTTGCCACTCGCGATGTGGGGGAGTTAGGGTGTCTGAATGCAAGCAAGGAGAAGCAGTCGGATCATCTGCTGGCTTTCTACTGCTGGCGAGCTGCATGTTTTTCTTGTCTCTTGTCGTTGTTTTAAGAGCTGGGAGCAAGTTAAAGTGTCTCTCGCGGGACTTCAAATTGTCTTCTGAGAAGATCACGTCTCTTCTCCATGTCTCATCCCCAAGAATTTTTTTTAATAATAGAGAGATAATGTTACAATGCACTTTGCTAGACCACTTTCGGCAATGCTGGGAAAGAGGCCTCTCTATCAATCCTTATATATAATTTGATACTATCCGTATGTATGGTGTTCGCGTCAATACCCCGTATGTATAGTGTTCGCGTCAGTACCCCGTATGTATGGTGTTCGTGTCAATATCTTGACTTAATACAATTAGGAACCATGCAATGGGACTCTGCCTCTGTAGTTAGAACATAACGTGGCAAACGCGGACGTAGTATTGCATGATTGGCTAAGAATGTTCGAATACTTCAGTGACGTCGCTGGAAGGCCGAGTATAGTAAATTGGTGTTGGTTCGAGCAGATAACAGTAAGATCAGTTGGTTTTTGGAACGTTGGTTTGGTGGGGCGTACTTTCCAGGACTAACATCGTTGACTGACTTAAACCCTTCGACAGCTCTGGAACCGTAAGTAATGTAGAACGTATCGCCATTTGCTTGGTACGTCGAAATCTATCTTTGGGCAGTTCGGTTTTGGTTTCCTTCTGACATCTATTGGCAAAGTGAGTAATGAAGGCTGGGTATTAACAAGGGTCATTGTTTAAATTTTAGCCGATCTCAGATCTAAAATGACCACACCAACATAATTATAACTCCAACTCTGATTAGAGTCATAAAATATGGTTTGTTTTGAAAATTTGCTTGCCGGAAAAAATCAAATGAGGTGCGCCGAAGAGCTGAATTCACGTTTCATAGCCCCGTTTAAACAGGAAGCTCTTCATTACATCGGCTGAAAAGGTCTATTTTAAGCATAAATTAGTGCCATGATAACAAAATCATTTCAAGGACTTAAAAAAACAAATAATTCTTTGCAGAGAAATTATGGATTTCACAAACATAGAATTTGTAGCCTGATTCGATCGGACTCCCAGTCACTAGTATTTTATATAATTTGATAGTTCACAACATTTCTTCTCCTTTAATATGAACAAAATGTGCTGTAATTAAGCTGAAAATTGTACACTGGGCACACCTTTACAAATTAAAACTATCTAAAATATATATAAATGATTGGGTCCTAATTGTGAATGATGCTAGGTAGCTCCGACCTCACTTAGGCATATGTTTTGGGACTGCCAAAATTAAATCCCTTTTGGGAAATTATTTTTTTTATCTATCAGATAGTGTAAGATTTCAATGGACATGTTGGTGAAGGGAACAGAGGGGATGAGAAGGTTATGGGCAGGTATGGTGTCAAGGAGTGGAATGAAGACGGTCAGATGACAGTGGATTTTGCAAAAAGGATTGACATGGCTGTGGTGAATATACAGTATACCTATTATAAAAAAAATCTTGGTGGAAGGGAGACCAGGGAGACGAGAAGTGATATTCTCAGAAGACACTTTAAAGACCCTTGAGATGAAAGAGATTGGCCACGGACCATCTCGTGGGGACCTTAAATGAGACTTGGTGCCAAGAGACTGCAATTTGATGTCCCGCGAGAAACACTTTAGTGTCATGCGGGACAAAGTGGTGAGACAACATTTAAAACAAGTTCATGGACATCTAACCAAGCAGTTGTTGGAATGCTTTTGGCAGACAGACATCATGTGCTCCCAGCTCTTAAAATAATGCCAAGCAACAAGCAGAACATGCAGCTTGTCAGCAGCAGCAGCAGGAAGCCAACAGATGATGTGACCGCTTGTCCTTAACATGGGTTCACGCTGTATATATATAAAGTAAAAAGTATGTGAACCCCTAGGAATTATCTATATGTACTGTATGTCTAATTCCCATATAAAACATGGTCATATCTTCATGTCAGTCACAATAATGAACAAACACAGTCTCCTATAACTAAAGATACACAGATTTTCAGACAGTTTTTGACCATATTGAATAAATTATTCAAACTGTGAAACTGAAGGTTGGAAAAAGTAAGTGAACCCTAAGCTAAACACTTTTCAAAAAGCTCATTGCAGCCAGAATTTAGCATACCTGAAGTCAATTTAATGAAACAAGTTCAGAGGTGTTGCCTAGAATTACTTTGATTGATAAAAAACACTATAAAGTTTGAGTTTTAGCTTTTGAAAAGAAGCATATCCAGATGGGAATCATGCCTCGCACAAAAGAGCTGTCTGAAGAACTACGATCGAGTATTGTTAATGTACATAAGGCTAGAAAGGGTTAGGGGGGTTAGGAGTGACAAATGCATTCAAAGTGGAGGTAAGATTACATCAGGGATCAGCTCTGAGCCCTTTCTTATTTGCAATGGTGATGGACAGGTTGACAGAAAAGATTAGACAGGAGTCCCCTGGACTACAATGTTTGCTGATGACATTGTCATCTGTAGCGAACATATGGAGCAGGATATACTCTAGAGAGGAGACGAATTAAGATCAGTAGGAACAAGACAGAATACATGTGTGTAAATGAGAGGGAGGTCAGTGGAATGGTGAGGATGCAGGGAGTAGAGTTGTCAAAGGTGGATGAGTTTAAATACTTGGGATTAACACTACAGAGTAACGGGAATTGTGGAAGAGAGGTGAAAAAGAGAGTGCAGGCAGGGTGGAATGGGTGGAGAAGAGTGTCAGGAGTGATGTGTGACAGACGGGTATCAGAAAGAGTGAAAGGGAAGGTCTACAAGACAGTAGTAAGACCTAGTAAGATGTTATATGGGTTGGAGACGGTGGCACTGACCAAAAAACATTAGACACGGCTGAGGTGGCAAAGTCAAAAATGTTTAGATTTGCATTGGGTGTGACAAGGATGGACATAATTATAAATGAGTACATTTAGAGAAGACATGCAGGTGATGGGTGTAACAGAGCAAGATGCAGAGGATATGAAGATATGAAAAAAGATGGTCCGTTGTGGCAACCGCTAATGGAACCAGCCAAAAGAAACAGAAGATAGTGTAAGATTTATGATTATTGCAAATCCTCTTACAGCATTCCTAGAGTTATTTCTGGTAATAAACTGGCCATTATTTCCTACACATCATTGTTAGCAAGTTGACTAATTCTGCTAAACTGCAAGATTTCTAATGCACCCTTATTGAATGAATGAGAAAATGGTATCATCTAAAACTAGAAAAAATCCTATCCTATAAAATTGCACAAAGCCTCCTTAGAATTTGGCAATATTTCACTAATGTTATTTTAAGTTTAAGTCTTCTGAGCTCCTGCTTATGTCTCAGCTAAACTCCTATTGTTCTAACTAATAACAGATTGTATAACACTGTTGGCTTCTTTTTCATTACTAATTAGGTTTCAGCTCTGGGTGAGAGTGAGGGTTTTAGCATGGCAAATAATTAAAAATCTTATTTATTTTTGTGATATATGAGATCAATTATATTTCTGATTGCACAAACTTTTTAAATCTTTTATTTTTATTTTGATTAAAATATATGTTTGTCATACTATAAAACTTCTTATGTACTGTACAGATTCAAAACAAATGAATTCACTCTTGTAGTTAAGTTATCAGGGGGTTATTCAACAAAGCATGATTATAAAGTTAGCCTCCCTTAAATTGAGACACCAGGCTTATATGAGCTGGTTTCAGTTTTAAGAAAAATGATTTGTGCAAGTTGAGGCAACTCAGGCCCCTTCTTCAAGCAAGATGTAATGGCATTTATGATTACATTTTGCCTGAAAAAGGGACCTGAGTTTCCTCGAAAGCTTGCATATTGTAATATTTTTAGTTAGCCAATAAAAGGTGTCATTTTGCTTGACTTCTCACTACATTCATAATGGCTAACATGATAAAACACCCTAGTACTACTGTCTGTATTTTTAATTCCTCTTTACCATTCCTGATGCACTTCACTTCCTCCTTAATTGTTCTTTTACTACTAAAATAGTGAAACAATCTCTTTGGGTCATCTTTCAGCTTATCTGCTATATTCTTCTCTAACTGCCTTGTAGCCTCCCTAATATTCTTCTTAATGGTTGCCCTCATGCTTTCATATGCCCATGATTCACATTGAAGTTATTAGTCTTATACATATTATACAGCTGTTATTTTCCTTTGCAGCCTCTTTATCAACTCTTCTTTAAACCACTGAGAATTTTTTTTTAAATTTGCTACTACAGTATTTAGAAATTTAGGTATAAATCTATCCTGCAATATACAAGAAAAATGTAATATGTTTTTAAACTTGTTCCACTGCTCCTCAACTGTCTCCACACTTAAAAGCTTATCAGAGTACCTCCTCCACAGACTTTGCCACATCTGCTCAAAATTTGCCCAACCAAAGTTAAACTTAACAGTTTTAGTCTGTACATCCATATTCTTCTAAAACACTGAAAATTTTACTATGTTATAGCCATTTGACACTAGTGGTTCAATCACCTCTACACCCTTAATTCTATCCTGATTATTAGAAAATACTAAATCCAAACATGCTTCCGTCTGCATTGGTGCTTTAACACAATGGGTTAAAAAACAGTCACCGATTACTTGTAGAAACTCCTGCTCTTGTGCTTCACTATTTGCAAGGTTAGCCTGGTTAATATTTGGGTAGTTAAAGTAATCTATGACTATAATATCTCCTTTTTAATATTGACTTTTTAATATTACTAAAACGATGTCCAATGAAATTACTGTCTGCATTGGACAGTCTATAATACACTCCTAAAATAAAGACTCTTTCCCTAATGCTTCCAGACGAAGCCAGATGTCCTCACTAAGATGAGGCTCATTGTTCAATTGAAGAAAACCTGCAATTAAATACTGTTTGACATAAACTGCAACCCCAGCTACTTTTCTATTTTGTACATCCATCCCAAATAACGTGTATCCCTCTATGTTATACTCATCACCAAGATTTTTAATTTGGACATATGTTTCTTTTAATTACAATAACATCACAATTATACTCAGCTACATACAACTCCAACCCAGTTCTTCTTATTTTTAATTGGGTTAGAATTTACATTACTAGCATTTTTATTTTTATATTGTTGTTCGTTCCCTTATATACAGTTCTAAACCTGGCCTGTCATAAACTTCATGATCATATTGTTATTTTAAGTTTACAGTGTGTTTACAGAGACCAAACTAACTAGAAACTGAAACAAAGTATTGAAACTTCCCTTAATTTGGGACAAAGCAAATGGACTATAAGCGTGGAAATGATTTTCAGTTTATCTGACTTGTTCTTCAATATTTAAAAAATGACTCGACTTGACCCTATTATTATTTTTCAAACTGTGTTCTTTACATTCCACTAATATACTGTATTGTATCCTGAGCCGCATGAATTAAATCATGTTCATATGGCTAAGATGTTTAGATACTTAACATAAATTATATCAGGCAATAAAATTGCTTTTAACTCTTTAACTCATTGGCTATGTGCCAGGACCCAAGTGAGGGCAGTAGTGAATTAAAGCTGTTTGAATTGTAATATAAAAAACATAAAAATGGGAAGGAATGCAGAGAATCTAGAGCCTAACCCAGAAAGCATTAGATGCAAAGCAGGAACAATCCCTGGAAAGCACATCAGCCCATGATAAGGTGGACACACTCTCTCACACACACACACACACACACACACACACACACACACACACACACACCAGGGCCAAGTTAACAAAGCCAGTTTACTGAACCAGCAGGCACAGAAGAGGAGTCTGGCCAAACAAAGCCAAACACTTCACACACAGTGCTGGATAGCAAGCAGGCTACAAATCTCATACACACAGACCTCAAGCTGACAAGGAATGCAAGCAACTGCGCATGCTCGTGTGAGATGCTTTTAGCCTACTAGATAAACATGTTAAGTTACACATAAGCAGGAAACTGCAAAGGTTTGAGGGCCCTGTATTGGAAAAGGACAGTAACTGATTAGAAAAAATGGGATAAAGTGTACAGCATGTGATTTTTGTAGTTTAACAAATCTGTGAAGTCTTATACTGTGTGATCAATGCACCTTTGACAATGGGTGGTCCTCTCCAGCAGCGTCTTAAATTGGTTTCAGTCTTATTTAAACAGGAAGAGAATTCTTTGTTTGTTGTGGTGATTGTGTCTCATATATATCATGATATTGTATATGATGTACCAAAGGATCTATTCTGGGTCCACTGCTCTTTTTAATCTATATGCTTCCATTAGGTTGGATTATCTCAAAACACAAGGTGAGCTACCACAGCTATGAAGATGACACACAGCTGTATTTATATATACCACCAGATGACCCCGATGCTCTTGGCTCTCTGTTTCAATGTCTTAGGAGTATTTCTGAATGAATGAGCAGTAACTTTCTCAAACTAAATAAGGAAAAAAGTGAAATCTTACTGATTGGCAAACATGGATATAGTGAGGATATCAGAAATAAACTTCAGCCTTTAGTTTTAAAAATTAAGGTGGAGGTAAAGAATTTAGGGGTAATCATCGACTCTGACCTAAACTTTAAATCACATATTAACCGGATTACTAGGACTGCATTCTTTCACTTAAGGAATATAGCAAAAATTAGACCTCTTTTCGCCTAGATTACAGTAATGCACTAATAACAGGACTATCTAAGAAAGACATCAATCGCTTGAAGTTAAAGCAGAATACAACAGAGAGAATCTTAACTAGAAAAAGAAAATTTGAGCACATCTCACCAGTTTTAGCATCATTACA
Source organism: Polypterus bichir lapradei (assembly GCA_026402145.1). Classification (NCBI taxonomy): domain Eukaryota; kingdom Metazoa; phylum Chordata; class Cladistia; order Polypteriformes; family Polypteridae; genus Polypterus; species Polypterus bichir. The sequence continues at coordinate 1,035,672 of JANRMT010062843.1, forward strand.
TTGGTTGCCTGTGTCACTCAGAATTGACTTTAAAATATTACTAATGGTAATAATGCTTTAAATAATCTTGCCCGTCATATATTTTAGAATGCTCATCCACCTACACTTCTAGTAGTAACCTTAGATCTTCAAATGGATATTTGCTTATAATTCCAAGACCCAAGCTTATTGTTTGTGGTGAAGCGGCCTTTTGCTCTTATGCACCTAAAATCTGGAATACTTTACCTTTAGAAATTTGTCAGACTAATATGGTGGAACATTTTAAAAAATTTTCTAAAAACTCATTATTTTAATTTGCCATTTTTGTAGCGACTTTTCAGTTGTATTCTTAATAGACTACTAGGGGACTCTGCCTCCTGCTCACTTTGCTTGCCCAGTTTGGTTAACCGGATATACAATTTAAAGAGATTGTTATTTTCATGGGGATTGTTACATATGCATTATTTTAATCCATCCATCCATCCATTTTCCAACCCGTTGAATCCGAACACAGGGTCACGGGGGTCGGCTGGAGCCAATCCCAGCCAACACAGGGCGCAAGGCAGGAAACAATCCTGGGCAGGGCGCCAACCCACCGCAGGCATTATTTTCACTTTTACTTTAAAACTTTTGTAAAAACAATACTTCTCTTTTATTTCCGGCCCTGGGTGTGGTTAAATCTTTCTCGCAGGACTTATAACGCTGCTCGTGTTGTTATGGGGGGCGGCTGAACTCATGCTAAGGAGATGCCATCGGATCATCTGCTGTCTTTCAGCTGCTGATGCTGGCTAGCTGCGTGTTCTTTTTGTTGCGCTGCACGTCGATCATTTCAAAGCCTGTACAGCAGCTGTTCTTTTGCCACTTCGCATCTCTGCTGCTCGCGTTCTGAAATGGGGGGCGGGGGGGGAGTTCTGAACGCACGCTAAGAAGAAGTGTTCGGATCATCTGCTGGCTTCCTGCTGCTGGTAAGCTGCGTGTTCTGCTTGTTGCTTGTCGTTGTTTTATGAGCTGGGAGCACATGAACCGTATCTGCCAAAAGCATTCCAACAACTGCTTGGTTAGATGTCAGTGAACTTGTTTTAAATGATGTTTCACTACCTTGTCTCGCATGACGTTAAAGTGTCTCTCACGGGATGTCAAATTGTCTTCGCCTGACATTAAAGTGTCTCTCGCAGGATGTCAAATTGTCTCCCGAGAAGATCACGTCTCGTCTCCTCTCCCTAGTCTCCCTCCCAGGATTTTTTTTTTATAATAGAGAGATATGGGCATAGAATTATCATATTTTTCAGGGATCTGGTTTTAGTACTAATCCCCACTATTCTCTGTTGTTTCTTTCTGGTTCTTCTGTGGTGGCAATCTTCACCTGCACCACCTGATCAAGGTACCATGCAGCCCCCTGAGATGTTGGAATGAAGGTACATGTCTCAGCTGTCCATTAGACCAACTTCATCAAATCCTATCATGTGAAGTATGAAAACTAAGATGTTTAATTTAGGAACATTTATGTTAGGAGGAATGCCTAGTGTGGCTAGATGGACTTTTGGCCACAGATTGTGTTTTTTTTCTCCAGTCTAACTGGAGTTTTTCTTGTTTTTTTCCTGTCCTCCCAGCCATCCGATGTTACCTTGTTTTGTTGTTATTTATTCTTTAATATACAGGTTGAAAGAAAATGAAGTACCACATTTCTCAAGGTTACTGTGTGAGGTAGAGATAGCCAAGTGGGTTGGGGTGGGGGCCTTTGATAGGCAATCCCTTGTAGTTTTCAGTGGGCAACATACCTTGGTCCAGTGTGCACCATGCTTTCACTGTCGAAGCATTCTTCAAAAACAACAAATCCATCATCACTATGCAATGCACCTTCCGAACGCACTTTAGCATTCCTCCTAACAATGATGCCCCAAATCAGAAAGCATTTCTTCAGTGGGTGGCTAAATTTAGACAGACGTGTAAAACAATGAGCAGAAAATCTCCAGGCTGTCCTCAGATTGTACGAACACCTGAAAACATCTAAGCTGTAAGGGCATCAATTTTGCAGTCATCTAGATTTTCAGCACGCAAACATGCTTCTGCCTTAGGCATTTCCAACATGTTTTTGAGGAGGATTTTGCATGAGGACCTTAATTTCCATCCATACAAAATGATGATAGTGCAGGAACTCACTGAGAGAGACTGGGAGAGCCATATAAAGTTGTGCGCAAACATTCTGCAAACCGTTCATCGAGATGCCATCATCATGTGCAGCGATGAGGCATATTTCCATTTGAATGGTTGCGTAAATAAGTAAAACTTTCGCTACTGGACTGAAACCAACCCTCGTGAACTTCATCAGAGACCCCCCATCAGAGACACAGTGAATGTGTTACAGTTTCGTGCGCCGGTATTGAATTTGGCATTGTAGGCCCTTATTTTTTTGAGGAGGGGGGAGCAACGGTCACTGTCACTTTAGAATGTTACATTGAAATGCTAGAAAACGTTTTGCTGCCCCAACTGGAAGAAATGGATGTGGTGAATGCCTGTGGTGGTTTCAACAGGATGGAGCAACAGCTTATACGGCGCAGGGATCCATGCAAGTTTTGCAGGAGATGTTTCGAGGGAAGCTTGTCTCCCTGCGCGGCAAAGTTGGGTGGCCTTCACGTTCGCTTGATGTCGCTCTGTGCAATTTCTTCTTGTGGGGCTCAAGTATCTCAAGTTGAAGGTATATACACACTGACCTCAAAACCTTGAAGCCCTTAAGGACGCTATTCACCACGAAATCGCCACTATTCCCATTGAAATGACCGAACGAGTCATGCAAGCATTCAGAAATCATTTCGAAGAGTGTATCGCTAATGATGGCCACCAACTTGAAGACATCATTTTTAAAACACAGTGAAAAAATACCATTTTGTATACTCTTTCTTGCGTCGTAATGAGTTTTATTTCATCTTGTAGCATTTTTGTAGAATAAACATTTGAAATGCAGTACTTCTTTTTAGTTCACCCTGTATATTGTCTAATCTTAATTTTTATCTCTCCTTATAACTGTCCTTTGTCATTTTATAAAGCACTTTGAGCTACATTGTTTTATAAAAATGTGTTATATAAATAAATGTTATTTTTGTTGTAGCCATGTATTATTCTATATTATAACTGAGATATGCAAATCTGTTATGTGAGCTGAGTGGGTATAAACCAGTGTTCAGTGACTGTCCTTTTATGAAAATAAATAAAGAAAGATGACAGGTTTCATCCTTCCTGGCTCTTCAGGGTGATTATTTATATTGATTAAATATCTGCCACACAAGGTATAATACTACGCAACCTCTGATCAAATGCAGCACGTCACTGCTGGTCAAGAGATCAATTTTGGTTAGTGGTTGGTTTTCTTGCTATAAACATTTACCCGTATAATCAAAAACTGTAGAATGTTTAAGCATGCAGTGCCTTGCAAAAGTATTCAAAAGTATTGTATATAAGTAAAAAACAAGTTAAAGCTGAAAAGTGGTGAGTGCATATGTTCAATCTCCTCAGGTATGAAACCTCTAAATAAGATCTGGTCACACCAATAAACTTCAGAAGTCAGAAGAATTAGTTGATTAAAATCCACCTAAGTGTAATCGAAGTGCCGCATGATGTCTGTATAAACAGAACTGTTCTGAAAGGCCCCTGACCCTGCAACACCACTAAAGAAGCAATATGAAGACCAAGGAGCACTCCAAACAGGACAGATTCAAGGTTGTTGGGAAGTATAGATCAGGGTTGTGTTAAAAAATGTATTCCAAACCTTGAATATCTCACAGAGCACCACTAAAACCGGTATAACAAAATGGAAAAAATATGGCACCACTACAAACCTGACAAAAGAAGGGTGCCCACCAAAACTCAGACAGGGAGGGCAAGGTGGGCATTAATCAGAGATGCAACAATGACACCCAGGATAACACTAAAGAAGCTGCAAAGATCCACAGAGCGGAGGTTTATGTAAGAGTGACCAGAAAAAAAGCTGTTGCTTAAAGAAAAAAATAAGAAAACATGTTTGGAGTTTGCCCAACAGCATTCTGTGGACTCCCTATACACATGGAAAAAATTTTCTGGTCAGATGACTTTCTGGCCATCATGGGAAACGCCATGTGTAGTGCAAACCCAACACTTGTCATCACCCTGAGAACACCATACCAACAGTGAAGCATGGTGGTGGAAGTATCATGCTGTGGGGATGTTTTCAATGGCAGGGACAGGAAAACTGGTCAGAATTGAAGAAAAGGTGGATGGTACTAAATACAGGGCAATTCTTGAGGAAAAACTGTTTCAGTCTGCCATAGAATTGGGACTGGGATGAAGTTTCACCTTCCAACAGGACAATGACAGTAAACATAATGCTAAACATAAAAGTAAACTTTAAGTATCTTGGTATGGCCTCGTCAAAGCCTAAACTTCACTCTAATTGAGAATCTGTGGCATGACTTGAAGATTGCTGTATACCAACACAACTCATCTAACTTGAAGGAGTTGAAGTAGTTTTGCCTGAAGGAATGGGCGAAAATCCCAGTGTCAATGTGCTAAATTAATAGAGACATTCCCCAAGAGACCTGCAGCTGAAATTGCAGCAAAAGATGGCTTTACAAAGTATTGACTTCAGGGGTCAAAACCTATACACACTCGTGTTTTCTGCTTTTTTGTCTTATTATTGTGTGTGTCACAATAAAAAACTATATTGCACCTTCAGTGTTGTGCAAGTTGTGTAAATAAAATGGTGCTAACCCCCCAAAAATCCATTTTTACTCCAGGTTGTAATACTACAAAACAGGACAAACACTGAGGCAGATGAATATTTTCATAAAATACAGTAAGTTTGACGTACTGGACACACCTATGGTTCACTTTAGTTGGGTACTGCGCGAGACCCTGTATGGACTACAAGGTCTTATTTTACTTTTTAAACTGTTCATGTTCTTTGTCCCCACCTAATAGATCAAACGAGCAAGCACAAGACACAAATATTCCTGGTTTCCATTTAGATAAGATGGTGAAATGTGGAGTTTAAGTTTGAACTTTAATGTATGAATGTTGTATGAATACTTTATAATAAAGAAATTTGATGATAAAGGGACATTGCTTTAACTGCTTGTGACTCCTCATAAGGAAGCCTTTTTGAAGCATGAGTGTGATCTTACTGATGCACTGTTATAAAGTAATTAGCATGGTTCAATGCCTAAATTGAGTAATTTCCCTCCACCACCTCAGCATTATAATATGCCCCACACTGTCCTATTCTGTGGTGTGCTGACTGGTAAAACTTAAATATAAAAATATGCTAATACGGGATATGTAAAGCACAGTTGCCTTTACCAGAACAAAGTGTGATTTGGAATCAAGCACATCTTTTTAGCTGAGGACAGGTAAAACCTGCTGTTTGTAATTCCCAGAATCTAAAGTACTAATACTCTCTCAGGGGTAGAGCTTCTGGGAGAGGTGACACTGCTGCGATCCCTCAGGACCTTCAGGAAATGATCACAAATAAGATTAAAAAGTGCTTTCCTACTGTACACTTTACTCACAAGAATTGACTACTTCCTCAGTAAGACCTCAGTTTCCAGGGTATGCAACCCACGATTCCATGTTTGTTGAAAAGTATTTCCTTTCCTGCGATAGACTGACGCCCTGTCCAAGGATTCATCTTTATGCATGATGCTTGCTGAGATAGGGTTAGAGTTTCCTTCAACCAAGTTTGAGATAAGTGGATTTAGAAAATGGATGGATTTCCTTCTCTTAACTCACATCTGACAATGAATGTTGTTGGGGAAAAATAAATCCAGCAATCTTGAAAAAGTGAGTTAGCGTAGCTAACTACATCTAAAAGTTGCAAAGGTGTTTGTAGGAAAGATTCGTACCCTAGCACTCACTCACACACACACACCCTGGCTGTATTGGCATTACTGGTGTAGTAAGATTGACAAATGCCCTAGATCATTTCCTTTATGACATGTGAAAAATAATTGTATGTGGGGAGTGTCTGTCTCTTTTATGGTGTACAGTAATGTAAGCATCCATTGCATGCTGAGTAATACTTCCTTCATTATTTGTAATGATCCCACTTTTTGAAAAGTTGCATGGTTCTAAACAGTTCAGTGTTTCATCCACCCATGTATTTCCTAAACCTCTTGCCACAGTGATTGAATATGGCATTTGTGATTCAGTCCAACTCTGTGTTTGAAATGTGAACAGCTTTGTGTACATGCTTACAAAATAACTTATTTTGCTTAAGCGTATTCCCATTACTGGGCACTAGGGGTGCAAAAACTTTGAAAGAACATAGAGGTGCTTGCATTTTTCAAGATTGCCGGCATGGCAAGACAGGCCACACTAAAAATTACCACACTGTATCAAATATCCGGTGCTGTATATGAAAGAAAATTTCCCAAAATGTTTCTGTTACATAGTGACAAAATTGACAGACCTGATGAGCTCCAAACTCTATAGGCTGTGACTTCCTTTTGTTCCCTCTGAGCAGAATTGCCAAGTCACTGACACTACAAGACTCCATCAAGGTAGGCTTGGGTCCATCAAAAAGACCACAGTCTCTTGGCAATCGATCAAATGACTCAGGAAAGAAGTGCTGCAACAGATCTACCACACCTGATGCCATGTTCAGAATTCCTTTAATAAGAGTAACAAATAAAGAGTTTTTTTCAGGGATTCTCAGAAAGTAAAAAGAGCTGCCTATAAATCTGCAGTTGTATATCATTTAAGGTAACATGCCCTATTTTTACACCCTAAGATTTGAAAGTAGGTTACCTGAGTGTGATCGGTAATTCTGGTACAGCTGGTAGATCCGCTTGGGCTTTCTAACAATAAACTGCTCCTGCTTTGTGTTTCTTTGTCTCCTCCTTCTGTTCATGCTACTCTTGTTGGCATAGTAGAACAAAGAGTGAAGGTCACTGAAACGGAAAGCCACCCCCTTCATAATGCTCTGGGCTGTGTCACCTGTCAGAAACATTGCATTGGGATCATTGATAAACTTCATCAAAAGCATAAGCTCGGCCTGGGTGAAATCCTGGATTTCGTCCCCATAAAGTTCATGAATGGACCAAGGGATTTCATCAAGCTTGGAAAGTCTTTGAGATAGATTAAAAAGAATGTCTTCTTCATCAAAGTAGCCTCGCTGCCGTTTGATCTGATGATAGATTTGAAAAAGGCTATAAATTTCACTGCGATCCTCTTGAAAATTAGGAGCCCTCTTCCTGCCCAGGTTGTAGTATTGTTCTTTGGAAAGAAATCCATCAGGGCTACTGAAGGCCTCAAAAGATCCTCTGAGGAAGGACTTGATTTCCTTCCAGACCAAGGCTGGGTTAGAAAAAGATCTACCCTTGATCATTTTTGGCCACATTTCAGAACAGAATACCTCATAAGTCACAAACACACGTGGATCAGCTTCTTTAAGCTGAATGTCGACAATGCTCTCTTCTTCATCCAAGTCCTCTTCAAATTCTCCTTCTTCATCATCATCTTTAAGTTCTTGAATCATGTTCTCGTCCACAGCAGACCAACCAACAATTCTTCTCCTCATGCTGCCATCTGGATTCCTTGGAAAAAAAGGTTCAGGCATTGAGGCATCAAGAAGCAGCAGCAACTGCTGAGACGTGACAAAAAGTGGGTAATGTTCATCTTGGATATCCTGCAGCTGATGAATGTTGGGCTCCAGTGTCCTAAAATGGCTGGTGGCTTTGTTGGATTTAGTCAGCTCTATAAAGTTCCTTTGCACTTCTTTGCAGAGAACATGATTTTTGGTCACAAAAATCTGATGCAGATGCTCCAGTTGCTCCTGAAAATTGTCTGTATCAGCTTCCGCAATGCTTTTGTCTTCCTGATGGGAAGCTCCCATGCTTTGCTCACAGTGTGCACTCAATTTAGAATTATCTTCTTCATTTTCAGTCAAGTCAGAATCATCATTTGAAGAGCACTCTGAAAATAACAGATCAGCATCTTCATCATCATCTTGCTTGAAATTATCCCTCTTTCTCACAGGTTTAGTAAACCAAGGTCCATTCATTTTCTCTGCAATGAGCCAATATTTTTGAAATTGTTTCCACAGCCTGTAAAGACAACATGTGGTTTTTCCTGTTCCACTTCTACCAATTAGGATGATGGCTTCCAGAGGACTGGGGTTTAAATCAATTATAGCATACTCCAGCTCTCCAACTCGGAAAGGATATTCTACTTTGATGTCCATGTTGCTGATGATGTTGTAAGCCATGTTGGTGCTAAAGCTATGAAACTTCATTATGTTATATTCTGTTTCCACAGCACTGGCAGGAGGAAAATACTCTGTAGGTTCTCTCTCTTCTGTATTCTGACTGTCAATATATTCTATGTAGCAAAGTGGAATTCGCTTCTCTACATTGCAGCTTGAGGAAATCTTGGCACGGTTTAGACCCTTCAGTTTCTTTCTCAGGATGCACATCATCCCACGATTAAAGGCGTGGCAAATGTTTTCAATGCTATGGTCCAGCTTTCCATGGTCTAGTATAATGTCCCACACTCGTATCATCTCACTGTACACCCTGCCTGTCGTTCTCTGAGTACTCTGACTCAATAGCTGCACACTTTCAATGATCTTCTCAGGATTTTCACTACAGCGAGGAGAGAAGTCAATTGCAAGTTCCCACAACATTCGTGCACCTTTGTCCAGTTTAGCTTCATAGAGTCTGATTTCACTGTCTAGATGTTTCAACCTCTTCTGCAGGCTGCGAGTCCACTCCCCATTTCCAAGCTGCTGAATCACTTTGACTATTTTTGCTTTCATCTGCAAGGAGACATCCTTACTGGCAAGTTTTTTCAAGACTTCTGTGGTGCACTCAATTTCCCATGTCATGTTGTCAAAGTCCAGCCCCTGAAGCCAATTTTCCCTTAGCACATCTAATGAGGCTTCTGCCTCTGGAGCATCTTCTGGAACATCCTGCTCAGCAGATTTGAGACACTCATTTGTAGTACTCTCAGGGTCCATGACTTTGTATTGCTTTGCTGTATCGCTGACATTACATAATTCTTTGTGTATGTTAGTTACTGAACCCAATGCGTCTGGAGTGGCTGGACTAGTCACCAACTGTGCATGTTGGCATGTTATAAGTTTTTTTATTTCAGTGACAAGACATTCAAAAAGAGGCAAAGAGGAGCTGGCGTCTTTGCAGTGCACTAACTGGAGGCTTCCCATTTCCTTTGTGCAACTGTCCATTTCAGCTACACTTTTCATCTTGAGCATTTTGGTTCCTGTTACACCTCGGCTCACCTTAAGGCGCTGAATTCTTATCCTGGGCTCTTGTCGTTTTCGGTTGCTCAGAGCCTTTTTCCAATATATAAGTCTTTGGTCTTTCCCACTGATTTTAAATGTAGCCTCCTTATCTTGCTTATTTTTCATTTTGGTATTTATGTCAAATTTGGCCAGCATATCCATAATTTCTTCCAAGTGTCGTGAGCTTGAGGCAAAGATGATATGAAGCAGGGTGTTGCCATTCTCATCCTGTAAATTGGGATCCAAGTAGTCATATGTCTGAGGGTTTGACTCAAACAGCTGGAGGAGGTGCTTCAAGATGTGTAAGCCAAACTCATCTGGAAGAAAATCAATTTTAATTTAAATATAGAGCACAGCCTGTAGCATTCATAATAATCAACATCTATGATTGAGATTCACTCTTATTCTTCATTCCAGGGATTTGCTAATTCAACCTGCTAATTTAATCTTTACTATATGTGTATCTCACAACTGTACTATAATCTGCACCCTTAATTTTTGGAAAGTTAAACAAACTGTTACACTGCATTCTAGCATGCCTTTTAAATAAGAGCTGCTCACTACACTACCCAGTCATATACCTTTTTTGCCAAGAATGATTTGAAGAGCTACATGAAGAGGTGTGTCTCCAGAGCTTATAGAGAAAGCATGGGGATCTGCTCCTTCCTTCAATAGGTGGTAAGCCAACTCATAGTCCTCGCTCTTCAGACACAAGGTCACAGGTGGTTCTGTCACAGTTCCAAGGCCATCAGGACATGCTACCCAAGTGGGAAAGAAGTAGCAAAATAAGATAAATATGTGGCACAAAACATCTTTTCCTGTTACATGGCTCAGCTCACTAGTTAGATGTAAAATCTTTACCTTTCCTGTTAATCATACAGTTTTTTTTCACTGGACCAACATGACATGTGACCTGCTCACAGGCAAACTTACCTCCTTTCTCAATGAGTGATGACACAAGTCTTAGCCGCAGGTTATTCGTCTTAAACAAATGAGGGATGACATCACTAAGGTTCACATCTGAAAGATAGCAGTCATGAAATAGTCCGTTCTTCTTGCTCTGCACTTTCTCGTTCTTGTGTCCTGTCAGAAGCAGCAGACTTTCAGCCCACTGCCCTCTTTCCAGACACCATTTGACCAGTGTGGTCTGGAAGGTGCTGTCAGCAGTGCAAAGAAGCCCAGGAGGGATTTCTATATGATCGAGGAATAAACAGTTAATATACACACGAGTTCATTAGAAGTACAGAAACGGAATAGTACCTTAATAATAGTAAACAGGCTTTAGCATAACATAAATACGTCCTATCCTACCTTATTCTTACAATAAATAGTTTAATAGTCCTGTGTATTACGCTAATACTCTGTTAATATTTAAATGAAAACAAACAATTCATACAAGAATCTTAATTCTTAATTTACCACTTAAATTCATTTATTCTCTGGTCCTGTTAAATCTGTTGCAGAGTAACTTGCCAGAGACTACAAAAAAGGAACCCTGCACTGCAATAACTTTAGATGTACAAATAAACAGGATTATCAGAGAGAAAAACCTTATACAGATACATGGAAAACATCAAAACTCCCAACAGTGTCTAAACCAACAGCAGAATACATAAAGGTGCCCACGATGTAGCACTGCTAAAAATGAGTTAACTCCGTTAAATCTTAAGGGATAATGTTTTTTTCCATCCATCCATTTTCCAACCCGTCGAATCCGAACACAGGGTCACGGGGGTCTGCTGGAGGCAATCCCAGCCAACACAGGGCGCAAGGCAGGAACCTAATTTTTTTTCTTTCAATTAAAATACAATAAAATAGTCTAATAACTTGGTTGTGAATGCCAGATCCAAAATTTGTTCTGACAGCTCAAGGTTTTCTTGTGAAAAACGTTTATTGATCAAAATGAAAAACAAATATATGAAAACTGTGACAAATGTTATTAAATAACAAAAATATAAAAAAGCGCAATACAGAAACAGAGAAGAACACCATCACCAATCCCAAACTCACCCTAGCCTACCCAAATAAAACAAGAAAATGAAATACCTATAATTGAGGGCACATCTCAGGATGGGTAAGGCATTAGGAAAGGAATAGCATGTTCACCTCAGGCCAATTATTTTAAGGTAAACATCCATTTGCACATTCTGTCCACCACTTAAAACCACCTTTTAATATCATCCCTAGAAGCACAATTGATTTTCATCATAGAAAGCTCAAGGAGCATTCAAGTATAAATAAAGATTTCCAGGAAATTTGAGTGTGGGAGTTCTGAGGCTTTCAGCAAAAGAACACAGCATATTTAGCTGCAATAAAAAAGATAAAATTCTCTGCTGGAAAGACATAACAAAAAGACAGGAGAAATCAAGCAAAAGGAAAATATTTGGAAAAACAGCAATGTTAGTGGCCAGAAAGGATGGAAGCAGATTTGACCATAAAGACCCAGCATCAAAAGACCGAAGGACAGAGCCAGAACATACAGAGAAAAGTGACACACATATTGAAAGTGTAAAACTGACAGAGAGGACTTGGAGAAATAAGCAATGCAGAATCTGAGACAGAGGAAGGAGAGACTGAGGAACAAAAATGAAACCTAATTTGGATTGAGAAGGGTGGCAAGGAATAAAAATAAATATAAAATTGTTTTGCAGAGGGATTAAAAGCAGAAGCTGTCAATTAATTTAAATGAGACATAAATTTGCTAAGGAAGCAAGTCACACAGGAGGCATATTGAAAATTGGGGAGACATCCATCCATCATATTCATGTAAAACAGGATTCACATTTGCATTGGCACTGGAAATGAGGATTATTTCATAACCTTTTAAATTCTGAATTTGGATGGGGAATACTGGCCAGAAGTGAGGGAGCACTGAAAATACTATGCAAAGTAAAAGTCTTCTAACAGCAATCTCAACACAAAAATAATAGGACTAGCCATTTGTGTCAAAGTTGACAGAAATTGTTTTAAAATTCAAGAGGCATTGAACTACTCAGCATACTGTGTTACGAAAGCTGACTGATGACAAAAATATCATGTGATAGTTTATTATTAAAATGTGTTGTTACATGCTAAAAATTTTGATTCTTGAAAGAATTCAATATCAGTTCTTTTGTATCATAAAAAGGTTGTTAAATTTATTTAGTGTTAGCTCCCAAAACAATCAAATTTTTGAATTTCAAATCAGACATTAAAGAAGGAAAGAAGCAGTAATAAAGGATAAATGAAGAGTGACAGAAAAAGGTTAACTGTAATGGATAGTGGAGTTAAAAAAGTACCTGTTTGCCTTATTATGAGTATTAGCAAAAACTATCAAAAGGGGACCTACCCACAATCCACAAAACCAAAACCATAACAATGAAATCACACTCCATAGCGTACCAGAAGTAATGACCATTAAACTTTGAAAACTTAATTGAGACAGTCTGTTACAAACTCATCCCACTCCTACTGATCTCAGTGACCTGAAAAAGTATTGTTGTTGAGCAAACAAGACATTGTACTCCTGACTGTAACAGCAAATGAACTAAGGCAAACAGCACTTTCTATGACAAAAAAAAAACTTTTAAGAAAAGTCAGGAGCAGGGAGGCTACACAGGAATAATCATCAATCATGCCAATGTGCCAGGGAAACCACACCCCAACCTGATACATCTTGCAAACAACTAGATGGAAAAGTCCTCTTGAGTTTGAATAACAAGGAAATAAGGAATATAATAATTACCAATAAAGTAATGCTGTAACAGAACATCGTAGCATTATTAAGATAAGCATATCATGAAAACAAAAAAGAAAGATTGAGCTTATCTTCTGAAAAAAAAATAAAGCATATGAGTAAAGATCTGGAATGTATGAGAAGAGGTGAACCTATGAAGGCATGAACAAGCTGTGACTGGAAGCAGAGTACAAAATGACTTTTGATTAAGTGAGGAAGAAACCATTTTCCAGTAAGTTATCGACAGTACCTGACACCTGCTTCAGGTCATCAAAAATAACATGAACTGTCATGAGAACAGTGTAATAATATTTTCATATAAATATGCATTTTGAAAAAAATATTTTAAAAACCAATTGCTGAGTTTACTGTAGGTTAAAACCAGCATATTTAAAATCTCAGGAGTTAACTGGCTAGGACAGCTAGCCTGGGGAAATACAGGTGGCTGGGACATAAATAAGCAACTGAACAAATCAGCTGAGCTGGGGGAATAGGCTGTGCCTCAGCTGTTAATTGGTGAATAGTCCAGAAAGTGTCCATGAGGTCTGTCAGGAACTATAGGGTCACAATAAGTTGAGGTATCATGCTGCAGGCCATCTCTCTGACATTTTTCCATCCACAGGGCAGGATAGGATCTCCTCTCTAAGTGGCCATATTCAGACAGGATATGCTACCATACCATTTAAAATCCATGCTGTATCAAAAACAATGCCTGACCAGGCTGTATACTTTATTTACTATTCTGAGCATATTAAAAGGAACGATAAAGTGGTAAGCTACAGCACCTGACAGTGTGGTAAGAGTATTGAATTTGAAGCATTCTTTAAAGTTCTACATACTGATGAGAGTATAATAGGGAAATAGGATAACCCTAGGCCTCTACTAAAACAATAGAAGAAGAAAGTTTGGGATGAGGAGATTAGAGGACAAAAGGCTGCAAAGTGAGTCCTGGGCCTTCCTGAATAATTGATTCTTCATTTTGCACTAGTTTGAGGAAATGGGCGAGAAGTTTTGAAATAAATGTACATAGCAACCTTAATAATATAAGTTAATAGGGCTTTGTAGCCTCCCAAACCACTTTTGTCTTTTTGCATGATTTAGAAAGCATATAATTAAACATCTTGTATGCACTGATTTGATTTTAGAGGTAGGCACCCTGTGGAAGCACTAGCACTGGGAGAGAAATAGTGCTGGATTGGTGCAAAAACTTTGACTTTGGCATCAATACCAGCTTTCATACCACTATACCAATATCGAAATGATTCTGAAGCAAATAACAGATAACTACAACCAACCTGCCCCCACCCCAAACAACCACCATCTTACTCCCTCCCACCGGTGCACTGCACAGTGCATCACTTCTCTCTTGATTGCCATGAAATCAAAAGGTTTTGTTGGGCTTTGGGGTGGTCCTGATCATGTCAAAACACTAATTGCCCCCTTGAATGTCTGATTACGTCAAAACATGTAGTTTAGTTTTGTGAAGTCTATGAACTAACACTGTTCCATAACTGCAGTAGTGAGGGTCGGGGGGTGGGTCTGGGTTTGAAAGGAAAGCCGACATGTACCTCTGCCACCAAAAATCCTAAAATACTGGTACTGTACCATTTCAATTTTTTTTTTTTGCTATACTTTTCCAGTGCTGGTATATCACATAACCTTACACAGAAATCACGCAGACCCAGAAAAATTAAGGGCCACAGGGCTTTATGAAAGAGCAGAGAATCATCAAAGTCAAATGTTATTTTCTAGTCCCATTTTCAAGGTCTGATAACTTAAAAGATAAATTTACAATCTGACATTCCAAAGTATGGACTTTAATTTTGGGATGATTTTGTCAGATCTTTATCAGTAATTAGTCATTTTCTGTGCTTCAATAACTTCCACAATCCCCCAACGGACAGTCAAAATTCACCTTAACTCTTTGAGAGCTATTTATTTTTTCTCTGTTTTGGCCCAAGGGCGAATATTTTCTCTAAAAACTCAGCTTTCTGAAAAGTAAACACATAAATCAACATAAAATATTTATTTATGACAAATGTCACTGTGTTTTATGTTCCATGAGCCTATACAATATGTGTATTCACAAACCTATTACATAGCATAGTCCTGCAAGGCATAAC
The DNA here is from genome assembly GCA_026402145.1 of Polypterus bichir lapradei. NCBI lineage: Eukaryota > Metazoa > Chordata > Cladistia > Polypteriformes > Polypteridae > Polypterus > Polypterus bichir. The sequence continues at coordinate 1,050,757 of JANRMT010062843.1, forward strand.
GTTAGAAGCAGCCAATGCCATGCATTGTTACATTACACTTCTTGTAAAATGTGTTACACTGGTGCCAATGTTTCAGGCATCTGCTGCTGCATACTGAGAATGCTGTCATTGTGCAGCTGTATTTGCCAAGCCAGCCAGTGACCATGGGTAGCTGTTGTGTTCACGCAGCCAGCCACAGCCACAGGCAACTCTCTTCATGGAACTGGCTGCTGTCAGCTGTCTTCGTGGAGCCGGATTACATTAGTTACCTGTGGCCATTGGCAGCGGACACAGTATGCACCAACAAATGGCTGAAACTGTGGCGCCAGTGTAACAGATTCTGCCAGCAACCTACTGCTACCAAAGAGAGCAGTGGGTTTTGTTGATGTGCACAACTAATTACCACCCTTTACCCCTGGATCTTGACTAATGTTGACATCCTCCTTAACAGTAATGTGTCAACGTAAGTTGACACCCATCCTGAAAGAGTTAAATGATGTTCTCATTGACAAAAGTTACTCTCTTCATTCTTTATATCAGAAGACAGGCTTTTTGGAACAGTGTCCCATTCATATAGAGGGCATCCTTTATGGGACTGGACAAGTTATCCTGAGAACATCTGTTTACTAATATAGTTATAGACATATTTTTTTATAACAGTAAAATTGGCAATAAAGCAAGGAAATCTCACACCCATGTGATGCCGAGTGTCCCATGATACCAGGAGTAGATAACTTCTAAATCTTCTCTTAAAGAGACACGTTACAGTTAATGACTGGATTCTTTGAACTTGTCACCATTCTCTACTTATGGTTAACCTATGACTGGAAGGTCAAAACCATTTCCCACTCCATTATTAACTTTTATTAACATTATTAACCATCATATTCCTGATCACCAAAAATGATTAGACATCTTACAGACTGGTATTACCCATTTTGCTATGATACACAAGACTTTGCTAAAATGCAGATTGCCAGCTAATCTTAATTTCTTAGTGTCAGTTCTCCTCACAGGGCCTCTTTGGAATGCAGTCCCGGGGCCTTATCTAACAAAATGATCAATCATTTTATTAAAGTAACATCCCATAGATGCCTTCTTGATTAATTCATTCATTTTCCACCACTTATCTGGGACTGGGTTACAAGAGCAACAGTCTTAGCAGTGAGACTCCAATGTTTTCTTCATGCACCATCTAAACACTTATCAGAGAACAAACAGCCATAACTCAATGACTGGCAAAAATTGAAAAAATTTGTATCAATTTGTCAATCAAAAGTTTCTGGTTATATGCACCCAAGAAACCCAATCGCAAAATATCAACTTCTTCCTTTTTAAGTCATTGTAAGCACCAGATCTACATTCTTTCTGTATGCTCAATACTATTGGTATGGCAGTAGGTTCTGATCCATAGCAGAAAACCCATTGCCTAGGGTGTGGCTGTAACTAAGTCCGTAGTGATCCCTTTTGCTGTGAATGGTAATCTGGAGCTAGATTTGTAAGAATGGAAGACTTATCTGTAGAGAAGTTATGCAATGGTCAACAAGCCCAATCTTTCCTAAAGTAAAGCAAGTTGCACAATCAAGAATAGGACTGTAAAAGCCACACCTTTGTCTTGCTAAAGTTGGGAGTTGATTGATCGGCAGCTACTCAGCAGATGTAAACTTTATGCTAGCAGAAGAGGACACTGTGTGTAAACCTCTAAGGGAAAACTGCAGTACTGTTTGCAACCAGATGGTGTGACCAAGGCAAAAAGGAGAAGAGCTAAACAAAGAAAGAAAAGCATGTTGAACATTCTTCCAAAAGAACGTCAACTCATAAGGATTGGAACAAAGCACTGTCAACACCAAACCGTAATTACACATATTTTGATTCTGAGAATTATTAATTGTAACTAAATAGTTAGGATAAATCCAGCTAATGTATTATGATATTGATATCACTGTAATTGAAAAACAACCTTTGTGAAGGATACATTTTTAACTGTTATTTTTCTGCTCCAGTAGGAAAATTCATAGAAGCATCTCTTTGATTCTCACACACATACTCGGAGAACAAAATGTCTGACAGGGCAGGGGATAAGCCAGTGCAAAACAGATGTGTGCAAATGAACACCACTACCACGGTATAGATGGTAAAAACTTAATAACTAGCTAAAGAATTTGTCCATCTGAACCGCATGAATGGAAAGATATGTGCCCAGAGTTTGAAATTCAGCAAGGGATTGCACATATCTTGTACAAGGATATTAATTACCACAAATTCTAATTTTTGCCTGTGAATTTCCTGCACATGCTTATTTAGTAAGCATTCTTCCTTACATGTTGTAAGAACAGTCAACGTAACTTTTTAACTCACTATTTTATAATTACAGTGGTGCCTCGTACTTCGAACTTAATTCATTTCAGGAAAGCGTTTGAACTCTGAATTATTTCCCAGACTGTAAGCAATACCCATTTCAATAAACTTCAACAGCAAATATACATAATTTAAATTAAACATAACACAATTAAATGCCCTAAATAATAAATGAAAATATGAAGACAATAAATAAAATACGTAAATATTGTATAACAAAATGAAAATTGCATTTACTGTACCTTCATGCTTTGTGATGTTATTTTTTCACCTCAATCATCAATATTACAAACTTCCTCTTAGGCTTCATTGCTTCCACACTCTTCTTAGATGCCATGGTTAATAGATAGGGATTACATATTGTCACACATGTGTGAATAGGAGGCAGCTGAAGGGCTTGAGTAATTGTAATTCTACATCAGACCAGGGGGCAGCGGAGTGTGCTGAGTATTGAGTCATTCTTATGACTATAAATATATATATATAAATTTATATATATATATATATATATATATATATATATATATATATATATATTTGATGGAAACCAGGAAGTGATTGCGGAGAAGTTTGGTAAAATTAAGCCTTTGTGTTGAAACTATATACGCAAATACGGTACATCGGCGGGTGGATTTCCGGAGACTCGTTATAAATTTGACTAACTTAAATACGCAATACAGTGGACCCTTGACTTAAGAACTTAATTCGTTCGCGAAGGCTAACCTATAATTCGTTCCGAACCTCCCACTGCAACACTTACTTAACCTTTTCATAATAAAAAAGGGTTGTATAATGTGCATAATTTACCAAAACACCAATAATTTTTCTAATGTACTAACCAAAAAGTTATAAAAAGTGCCTAGCCTACCAGAAGTAGGCTAGATTAAGCTAGGAGCATGGCGGCACGCAGCGGCTCAGGGCTCTCCTTTTCAGTGCACTTTTTTGTTGTTTTTGTACTTTTTTTTTTTTCCCTTGTTTGTGCACGATCGGTTCGGCAAACATCCGCTACACCCGTCAGAACCTTATAGACATCGGTGTCCAGAGCCAGACATCTGTTTCGAGTGTTTTTCATCACACGCACAACATCCCAGACAACATAGCGAGACCAGCGGGCTCTCCGTGGATTGTTGTCGGGTCTAGGAGACGACGCAGACGGAGGAGGGAAAGAAAGCAGAAGCGGGGCCACAGATCCGGCGTTATGCTAAGGCTAAAAAAACAACCATACAAGCCCTATACAGAACTTTTTTTCTGCACTGAAGGAGCTGCTTTTAATCTCATTGTAGATGTGTATAGTGACAATAAAAGGCATTCTATTCTATTCTAGAAACAACAATTTCATACTGTACTCACCATTTAATTTGACATCTTTGGGCTGCAGGAAGGGAGGAGGAGGAGAATGCAAATCTTTTCTTTGTAAAATTGTCGAGATGGTGGATTTCAACATGCTGTACATATTAGTGAGATCGGTCACATGAACAGCACTCTCATATTTCCACACAATTTCCATCTTCGTTTCGATTGTGATCGCTTTCTTTACCTTCTCTTCCTTCCTTAGCAATTATGTGTCTTGCTTGCATGGTCTTAGTGAATTATATATATAGGTAAATCACTGCAATGACCGAAATTACATCCACAAACACATGTATCTGGGCTCCAACTGACGCTACTAACGCTCTCGGTTGTTTGTTTACAATCGCGCAAGTGGATACACGTGACCGCATTCAGGTCGTAACGCAAGATGTTGGTTGTAAATCAAAAGAAAAAATTTTATTTTAAACTTCCCGATAATTTATTATAAATTTAATTAATAAAATCAACAACTAAAACACTTTTTTGAATAAATTCTTTATTTAATTTAAAGTACCGGCATGCTAAGTTACTTCTTCATCTGAAAGATGGCTCTGTGGTTTCGTCATTATTTACTTCCGTATTGATCGGCAAAACCGGCATTGCGCTGGAAATCTTGAATCTGAAACGATGCTCGTTGTATAAACCGACCCCCAAACTCCAAGCCAAAAATCTAGGACGAAATTCTCGGCTTATATTCCAGGATCTACGGTATATATATATATATTTAAAAATAAATTTATACATATACATATATATTATACGAAAAATCCTGGGAGGAAGACTAGGGAGACGAGACGTGATCTTCTCAGATGACAATTTGACGTCCCGTGAGAGACACTTTAACGTCACGCAAGACAAGGCAGTGAGACAACATTTAAACAAGTTCACGGAAATCTAACGAAGCAGTTGTTGGACTGCTTTTGGCAGACAGACATTATGTGCTCCCAGCTCTTAATACAACGACAAGTGACAAGCAGAACACGCAGCTTGCCAGCAACAGCAGCTGGAAGCCAGCAGATAATCTAATCACTTCTCCTTAGCATGCGTTCAGCCTCGACCCCCGTAACCCTTTCACAACGCAAGTGTCAGAGACGCGAAGTGGCAAAAGGACAGCTGCTGTACAGGCTTTGAAATGATCGATGCAAAGCGCGACAAGCAGAAAACGCAGCTCACCAGTAGCAACAAGCCAGCAGATGTTCCAACTGTAACTCCTTAGCATGTGTTCAGCCCCCCCTTCACAACACGAGTGGCAGAGACATGAAGTGGCAAAAGGCCAGCTGCTGTACACGCTTTTAAATTATCGACATGCAGCGCAACAAAAAGAACACACAGCTCACCAGCAGTAGAAGAAAGACAGCAGATGATCCAACGGCATCTCCTTAGTGTGCGTTCAGCCGCCACCCCCTTCACAACAAGAGCAGAGTTATACATCCTGCGAGAAAGATTTAACCAAACCCGGGGCAGGAAATAAAGGACAAGTATTGTTTTTACAAAAGGTTTAAAGTAAAGTGAAAATAATGCATATATAACAATTCCCATGAAAATAGCAATCTCTTTAGAACACTCTAGACGAGAACAGGCCATTCAGCTCAACAAAGCTCACCAGTCCTATCCACTTATTTCTTCCAAAAAAACATCAAGTCGAGTTTTGAAAGTCCCTAACGTCTTACTGTCTACCACACTACTTGGTAGCTTATTCCAAGTGTCTGTCATTCTTTGTGTAAAGAAAAACGTCCCAATGTTTGTGTGAAATTTACCCTTAACAAGTTTCCAACTGTGTCCCCGTGTTCTTGATGAACTCATTTTAAAATAACAGTCTCGATCCACTATACTGATTCCCTCCATAATTTTAAACACTTCAATCATGTCACCTCTTAATCTTCTTTTGCTTAAACTCTATAGGCTCAGCTCTTTTAATCTTTCCTCATAATTCAACCCCTGTAGCCCTGGAATCAGCCTAGTCGCTCTTCTCTGGACCTTTTCGAGCACTGCTATGTCCTTTTTGTAGCCTGGAGACCAAAACTGCACAGAGTACCCAAGATGAGGCCTCACCAGTGCATTATAAAGGTTGAGTATAACCTTCTTGGTCTTGTACTCCACATACCGTGCTATATAACCTAACATTCAGTTAGCCTTCTTAATGGCTTCTGAACATCATTGGGAAGTCGATAGCTTAGAGTCCACTATAACTCCTAAATCCTTCTCATAAGGTGTACTCTCAATTTTCCGACCGCCCATTGTGTATTCAAACCTAACATTTTTACTTCCTATGTATAATACTTTATATTTACTGACATTAAATTTTATCTGCCACAAATCTGCCCAAGCCTGTATGTTATCCAAGTCCCTCTGTAATGATATAACGGATTCCAAATTATCTGCTAATCCACCTATCTTGGAATCATCTGCAAACTTAACGAGCTTGTTACTTATCTAAATCATTTATATATATTAAAAATAGCAGCGGCCCTAGCACTGACCCATGTGGAACACCACTCTTAACATTGGCCAATTCTGAAGAGGTTCCTCACACCATCACCCTCTGCTTCCTGTGTCTGAGACAATTCTGCACCCATCTAAAAACATCACCCTGAACTCCCACTTCTTTTAATTTGATGCCCAACCTCTCATGTGGCACCTTATCAAATTCTTTCTGAAAGTCAAGATAAACAATATCATATGCTCCACTTTGATCATATCCTTTTATTGCCTCCTCATAGAATTCCAGCATGTTAGTAAAACATAACCTCCCTCTTCTGAACCCATGCTGACTGTTCAGAATAATTCCTGTCCTTGCCAGGTGTTGCTCAATCTTATCCTTAACTAGCAAAATACCTGCGCTTTGCAGCGGCGAAGTACTGCCTTAAAATTTTTATTACGAAGAAAAGTAAACCTTTTTAAACTGAGGCAAAATAAACCAATAATTATTTGTTAAGGATCTCTTTGTATGCCACGTTGTCAGTTCGGCCCTCCAGTTGTAATATGACCAAGCTGTGCGCTGAGCTTACTCTTGAGCATACAACGTACAGTTGGCCATGGGAAAAGCAATCTTGCCTCAAATCACACAGCTTGGATTGCTGCTGTCATAATCGGTTTGAGTTTCATGGTTTGTTTCAATTACGTTAGTATTTGCAGGACTTGTTGTGTTGAAGTGACATTCGGCATCTGTCAAGCATTGTAAGCATACAACCGGTTTCATCGATAACTTCGCATCCAGCTTTTCAGAGTTTAAACATTCATAAACATCAAAGTGTCCACTACTCAAATCGTCACCTGTGAATCTAAGATGTTTAAGAGGCATTGGCGGTTGTCCAAAGGTGTAAAATATTTGGCCATTTCGGTACACTTGAAAGCGACAACCGAACAATTCAGCGGCAGCCATCAACTCACATGCAGAACCATAGGTGAAGGGCTTAAGCATTTCACTCTTATGGTGCTCCTGTGTAGTATAATTATCTCCTGTACCGTCATCAGTCCACACCTTGAACCTGTCCCAGTCATTCAATACATAAGATACAATGTTCCTCCAGATTTCAAGAGTGAGCCTGATATGGCCATGCAATATGTAACACAGAGAATGGAAAAGGCAGGCGCCATCTCCGGGCATGGAAACCACTTGGTAAGTGACAGTTCTTTGATCGATGGTGATCACCTCGATAGACATGTTAATGGGGGTACAGTTGGAACGATAAAGGAAATGGGTACCTGAACAATGTAAACTAAGTCTAAAATACTTATACAATAACTATAATCGTAATAAACAAACAATAAAACAACAGAGAAGCCGTAGTTTAAATCAAAAGAGCTGCAGTTATCAGCAGGGAGACGTGAATACCGTGGCGAAGCAAGGAAGGGAATGAAGAGACCGGAGCGACGGACGGCCTTAGATAGATAGATAGATAGATAGACAGATAGATAGATACTTTATTAATCCCAAGGGGAAATTCACAGGCAGGCAGCCAACAACGTGGGAGGCGTGAAGATGGGGGAGCCAACGCCGCCGGCTATAGACGTATATATGTACGTAAGTAGGATTCAGTTAGCGTTGGGAACCCGCGTACCAAATTTCTTGAAGATGAACCCATAGGTAACAAAGACCGTTGGAAAGTTCAATATGGCGGCCGACACTGGCGTCATACCACTGAAATAAGTACGTACATCGGTTTCGGTTAGCGCAGGGAAGCCAACTACCAAATGTCGTGAAGATGGGGCCATAAATAAGAAAGTTTAATATGGTGGACTTAGTCAACCGTTATGACATTTACACGTAGAATTTCGAAATGAAACCTGCATAACTTTTGTAAGTAAGCTGTAAAGAATGAGCCTGCCAAATTTCAGCCTTCTACCTACACGAGAAGTTGGAGAATTAGTAGTGAGTCAGTGAGGGCAACAAAGACCGTTAGAAAGTTCAATATGGCGGCCGACAGTGGCGTCATACCACCGAAATAAGTACGTACATCGGTTTCGGTTAGCGCAGGGAAGACGCCTACCAAATTTTGTGAAGATGGGGCCATAAATAAGAAAGTTTAACATGGCGGACGTTGTCGACCGTTATGTCCATTATGAGTAAAATTTCGAAATGAAACCTGCGTAACTTTTGTAAGTAACCTGTAAGGAATGAGCCTGCCAAATTTCAGCCTTCTACCTACACGGGAAGTTGGAGAATTAGTGATGTGATGTGAGTGAGTGAGTCAGTCAGTCAGTGAGTAAGTGAGGGCTTTACCTTTTATTAGTATAGATAATTCCTTCCATTAATTTTCCTGTGATGCATGTTAAGCTTACTGGCCTATAGTTGCTTGGATCTGCCCTGTCACCCTTTTAATATAATGGGATGATATTTGCCATTTTCCAGTCCTTCGGAATCTCTCCAACAACAGCAACAACAACATTTATTTATAATAGCACATTTTCATACAAATAATGCAGCTCAAAATGCTTTACATGATGAAGATAGAGAAAAAGGGCACAATAAATAATGATTAAAATAAGTGAACACTAATTAATATAGAATATAAGTATGATCCAATGGCCAGGGAGGACAGAAAAAAACAAAAAAAAAAAAACACCAGATGGCTGGAGAAAAAAATAAAATCTGCAGGGGTTCCAGGCCATGAGACCACCCAGCCCCATCTAGGCATTCTACCTAACATAAATGACCTCAATCAGTCCTCATGGTATTCAGGGTTCTCATGGAATCACAAAATAAGACATCTTCATACGAAATGACTTCCTAAAAATATGTGTCAAGGGTTTATATATGTACTCACTAGCCTCCTTAAGAACTTGAGGATAAATATTATCTGGTCCTGGTGTTTTGTTTGATTTCAGCTTATTTAATCTGAGCAACACTTCTCCCTCTCCAATTTCCAAATCCCTCAGTACCACTTTAGTAGTCGCGTTTACCTCTGGGAGGTTATCCACTTGCTCACTTGTGAACACCTCAGAAAAATGTAAGTTTAGGGCACCCGCTATTTCATTGTCTGTATCTTTTAATTCCCCTTTACTATTTCTGATCCATTTCACCTCCTCCTTGACTATTCTTTTACTGCTAAAATACTGAAAGAATCTCTTAGGGTCTTCTTTCGCCTTATTTGCTATATTCCTCTCCAACTGTCTTTTAGCCTCCCCGATATCCTTCTTAATGGTTGCCCTCATGTTCTCATACGCTTTACAATCCACTTTACAGTCATTAGTCTTACAGTATATGCCTTATAAAGCAGTTTTTTCCTTTGCAACTTCTTTTTAAATTTTTTTTAAATTTCCTATTAATTCCAAATTTAGGTATGCATGTGTCCTGCATTACATGTAAAACATTTTAAAACCTGTTCCACAACTCCTCGACTGTCTCCACACTTAAAAAGGTATCCCAGTTATCCTACTTAGACATTGTCTCATCTGGTCAAAATTAACCCTATCAAAGTTCAACTTAACAATTTTAGCCTTTGCATCTGCACTCTTACAAAATACTGAGAATTGTATTACATTATGGTCACTTGACCCTAGTGGTTAAATCCCTTCTACATCCTTCTATCTTTATTATTACAAAATTCTAAATCCAGACAGGCTTCACCCTGTGTTGGTGCTTTAATATGCTGTGTTAAAAAACAGTCACTGATTACTTCTAAAAACTCCTAATATTTCCCTGTAAATGTGCCTTTTTGATATTACTAAAAAGAAGTGTGTTGAAATTACTGTCTGAATTGGGTTGTCTATGACACACTCCTTAAACAAGACCTCTTTCCTTAATATTTTCCAGGTCGAAACCACATGTCCTCCCTAAGATGGGGCTCGTCATCCAACTGAAGAGGACTTACATTTAAATTCTGTTTGGCATAAACAGCAACCCCACCTCCTTTTCTGTTCTGTCTATCCTTCCTAAAAAATGTGTATCCCTCTATGTTATACTCATCCCCATCCTTGTTATTTAGCTAGGTTTCCGTTATTGCTATAATATCATAATTATGCTCTGCTACATACAACTCCAAATCTATTCTTTGGTATGGCTCTGAATGCTGGCATGTGGTAAAGGGGGACATGAATAAGACTGAAGCCTGTAGTAAGTTTATATGTTTAATATGTCACTGTGCTCTGTACAAAAAATATTTTATAAATCTGCTTCTTCTCACATGTACAGCTAAAGGCCAGATTTAGAACACAGGGGCTCATTATTTAGAACTGCTAGGCAAGCATTAGAAGACAAGAAAGGGACAACTACGAAAATGGGTATTATACTCTGTGTGACAGAGTCAGCATGATATTGGATCCTCTCTTTGCCTTGTCTGGAATGGCATGATTTACCTAAATAAGGGCCTAAACATGAAGAAAGAGTATAAAGCCTTGGAACATTGCACGGCACACCTTTGAAGCCAGGAGGAAGAAAAAGAGTGCTTTGCTTGGTGTTTACTTGGTCTTTGTTCTTGGGACTGTGTTGTGCCTGTGGGGATTACGTGGAAGACGTACCCCACAGGTGAAGAAAAATAAATAGTTTATTTATTTAACGTGTGCATCTGTGTCCAGTCTCTGTCAGGTTGGGCACCTATATAATGCTTTTCACACACTGTATCTGAGTCTCAAATCACAGCTCTACAGCAGCTGATTGGAAAGAGAATTATCGGTATACAGCACCAAGTACACACTGCCTCTGCCATGCACACAATCAAACGGTAAACTCTTCAGAGCCTTTCCTCTACGGACCTTGCCGTTCAGAAACAGTTTCATCCCAAGAACTCCTTGTAGAACTTTTTGTACTTATTAGTACAAGCGCCTCACTGTAAACTTGTGATACAATTATAATATTGCACAACCTGAGCCACTTTATAAAGAGCGTATTTACATATGATGACGATATCATTTTTAAGATGAAATGCAGCAAAATATGTTTATTACATTATATAGATAAATTGTTAACATCATTTAAATAATCTATATTGTTATTAAACATGTGAGGACACGGTGCCGCAGGTCTAGCAACAATCTGGTGCCCTGTTCAGAGATTGTTCCTGCCTTGCGCTGTATGTTTGCTGGGACTGGCATGACCCTGCATGGATAGATGGCTGGAATAATTAAACATATACTATGAAGATATTATAATGTTCCTTAAAAGATTTGAAGAATCGGCATTCTAAGCTTACAGATGGCTTAACATCTATTACAGAGCTGATTGTGTGGCGATTGGGTACTTGGAGAAAGAAAAGTTAGGACAGGAATTGGGGGCTAGTACATTTGAAAGAGACAGTACTGCTGCAATAAATTATTTCATCGAAGGTCGCACACGGCGCAGCAAGCATCTTGCGGGAGGCTGGAACAATCTCTGGACGAGGCGCCAGCTCGTCACTATCACTGCGCCTCCGTGTTCCCATGCTTAATAACCTGCTTTAATTCCTACTATCATGAAAATGATATTAAGTATACATCTCAGTATTTTAATTATTCAGAGAGCTGTAATATCATGAACGTGATGGATTCTGTGTCCTGTTGGAGGAAGAGAAAGCCCGTTTAAGAAGCACGTAGTGATTTACACACATAGAGCACATAGAAGAACGTATACAAAACAAAGCATTTAACGTGCTACTTTAGCTATGATGGTATTTGAGAAACTAGTAAATTAAATGATTTAAAGATGAAGTTTATGATGTTCCACTTTAATGACAAAATAAACTATGTGATTAAAGTGGAAATTTC
>JANRMT010062843.1:1091965-1103396 GCA_026402145.1 Polypterus bichir lapradei
ATTATGTATATCAATTAATGTTATAAATGACTGGGAAGCCTCTATCGGAAATACAAACACAAACACCAAAATGATGTTCATAGTGTCATGCATGTGCGCCTAGGAACAGCTTAAGAGCTCAGGTGATGGTAATAACTCGCTGAACCAAAGGTTGGTGCTGTGATTTAATGCCTTCTGTCTTCATCCCCCTGCAGAACAGTAGCCTAACTACTGTAGACATCACTTCTGAAGTCCACCCTCCTGGACCATCCCCTTCCTTTCAAATACCTACTTATTCAAGAGTTCAACCACCCCAGTTCAGTTCTGTCTAGGACTATTGTCTGAATGGACATTTCTGCACTTTGTTTTGGTTCTGGCATTGAATATACAGGATTCACTTAGGGTGTTTCTCTCCAAACCTTTAACATTGTTGTGTCTCTTCCTTACAATAGCAACTGACTTTTTTATCTCTCAGTTGATTTCAAGTACAAGTCCAAAAGATATGTAAAAAGATGATCCACTGTGGCAACACCTAATGGGAGCAGCCAAAATAAGAAGAAGTTGATTTCAAGTCCAACATGTGGTGACACATGCTTAGATCTCATCTTTTCAAACAGGAAAGAAGAAAAATTAAAACAGATGTTATTGATATTTAAAGTAACATTGATCACAACATCGTAAACAAAGTCTTTGTTCAGCTTCAGCCTGACTGCAACTTAAGAGTCATATGTAGAGTCTAAACACAGGAGTAGAAGGATTAAAAACATGTAGGGATGTGTAGGTCAAGGCAAGAGTTTTGAATTGTGGAGAGAGTGAAGCAGAGTAGTATAGTCCAAACAACAAGTGGAGAACACCAGTCAATTGGCTGCATTATGGGGGAATCTGGAGATGCCTGACAACAGATACTAGGATTCCTGACAGGCAATAGCGGCAGTAGGGCAGCTGAAAGAAAACAGTAGTCTGAACATGGAGATGAGTGGCATAGTTTATGAGGAAGGGTTGAAACCTGTGAATGTTATGAAGAGACAAACAACAAGGCGAGATTCTTGAAGAAATGTGTTGATTGAAAGAATTGCCCAGTCTTAGATCATGGTCCCTGACTGTGTCCAAAGGGAAGTTATTAACATCATACTTATACTATTACAGTAATAGATTAATAGATTACAAAGATAGATTAGTAAAAGTAATTAGTAATAGATTACAAAAGTGTAACAATGAAAACTGGAGAAGAAAAAGGGAAATGAAAAGGTGGTCTGAGATATGCAGTGGAATGATAAATAAGCAAGAATGTTAGATTGCATGTGAAAATGAGATGTTGAGATGAGTTGACCAGCTGAGTAAACTGAAGGAGACAGAAAGCGCCAAAATTAAAAGGAAGAAATGAGATTGATGTTGACAAATGAGTTAGGGGAGTCATTGGATGTTGCAGTCCCATAAAACAATGACAAGATCCAAGAATGAGGAAGCTAATGAGAGAAATAAATCAGGTTCATCTAGAAAGTTTTTTTGTAGAATAGGATGATAGATCATAACCTGAGGAGCAGATTGTAAGGGATAGTTACATAAACAGTATGAAAGGACTGTGGAGAAAGAAATGTGTGATGAGGGATAACAAATATCCATTTACGCGATTAAAGTAAAACAGTACCCTATTCATTTGTCATGGATTGTATCAAATACAGATATATATATATATATATATATATATATATATATATATGATTAAGTATAAAAAAAATTGGCAATGTCTAATTAGATGAGGTGGTCTGAGTTTCAGTCAGAATTATGAAATCAGAATGAAAGCAGACAGGAAGTTCCACAGGTCTAAAGAAATAAAAGACCTTAGGGGAAGAAAAGAGAAGTCAAATTAGGGAAATTGGAGATTTCCCTGGAAGGGAGGAGCACCCAGTAGCATGAAGAAAGGAATGGGATGAGTATAAGGATAAAAAACAATCATTGAAAGAACAAAATTCTCACTGAGAAGCAATGCAAAAGAAAAGCTGATATTGGTACACGTCTACCCACACTTCTATTAAAAATGTGTATGGAGACCTGTTTAACTGTAATGATCGCAAAAGAAATGCATAATACTAGAGCATTGCTTGACAATGGAAAGAAACAACTAAGAAAAGTCACAAAAAGTGTTGCAGATGTAAATGTTTCTGTATAGCTCCTGAAATAGCTAGCCATCTTACGTAAAACTGCCAGCTAGTCCCTATTAACATTAAAACAGTTCTACTGAGGAGCAGATAGTGAGAAAAATAAGCAGTTTATGATGTTACCTGAAAGGGTCATTAGTGGTTTCTCTGCTTTGAAGGGAAAATAGGTTTAAATGTAGGAAAAGTATTACCACAGCAATCAAAATCCAAAATTACTAATATTTTTTCATGAGCTGACAGTTTTTTTGTACTGCATAAACAGGGTAATATTGTATTCATCGAATCACCATTATTGAACTGACTACAGATGTCTCTACTAAGCTTTGCATCAGCTGTAACCTTGTTCACATGTCAAAAAGTGAGAGAACTGGTTTCCATCTGATGAGAGAAACAACTGCTGCATTCTTCAGATAAACCATCAGGCTGACTGGACATTTAAAGACAATTAACTAGTCATCCCTTAAAGACTCTTCAAGAAAGCCAACTCTTTCTCCAAAGATAATAAGCCAAAGTTAAGTTTAGCCTTTGGCCCTTTCTTTTATAATAACTGTTGGATTACACAACATACCGTTTTTCATGTTTTCTCACATCAGGGTCAAGTCTGTTACATCAGCTGCTCATTTCTCAGATTTAAAGAGTCTTGCCTCATTCCATTTGATAACTATTAATCTGCAAAGGTTTATATAACTGTATCACAATGTTTGTTTCCAGTTGGTGCACCAATTTTCCTCAGGCTACACAACAGAGTATAAGGAGACTAGAACACAGTGAGAATTTGGAAGATGTTACTGTATACAATTTTAACTTTGTTAGGTAATAAATTGATTCTGCAAACAAGAGTAATAATGTTGAAAAAATTATTAGCTTGATTTGGAATTGTGGACTGGTTTTGCTCTCTTTGGTTTGCATTTTTAAAGTGTATTTTTTAACCCATTTTGTTTATGTTCATGTTTTGATTTATTTTGAAAATCTTTCAATAATAAACCTTTTCAGTATAAAAAGCCTTATATAAGGGACTAGTGGACAGTACTCAGGGAGCCAGAGTTGGACAAAGTAGATAAAGCTTACCAAGGAGAAGAGGAGGAGTAAAGAGAGAGAAGAATTGTTAGTATTGTGTGCTTTTGTGTTTGTGGGACTGAGTTGTGCCTGTGGCAAACGGGGAAGGCGTTTCCAACGTGGTGAAGAAAAAAATAAACACATCTTTGTTTTTATCAGTTGGCCTCTAGCATCTGTCTGTGTCGGGTTGGGTGGCTGGCACGGCCCTAGAGTTGTTACACTGTATACATAAAACTTAGCTCCTGTACCATTATTTAATTGATCTAACAGCTTTTCTGGACATTCTCTACTTTAATCAATACTTTTATCACCCATTAAATTATTAAGCATTTAAAAGTGTGCTCTCTAGTTATACAAAGAGGCTGTATGGATTTGATTTGGGACCAGAGGATGAAACGTTATCAAGTAACAAGGTAATGTTGAAATGAGAAAGTCGAATTAAACCAAAGTCAAAATGCTAAGCCCAAAATATAGTGAATATAGTTAAAAAATAAAAAGCGAAATTATCTAAACCAGGAAATATTAAGTAAAGAAAGAAAGAAAAAGTCTTTAGTGGATTCTGCAATTTCTGTTAACCAGGAATTACATCGCCTTTATACTGATATGCTGATTACATCAAAATCTTTCAACCTCCAGTCATCCTTCAGAGGCAACTACCTGAGCAACATTTAACAAAAAATTTACAAAATGGCAGCGCCCATAAAAAAAACAAAATGAAGATAGAAAAGCTGTGATTACTTTGTAATTAGATTAACATAACATTAAAAACAAAAAAAGTATATATCAGAAATGGACTTGACACCCCAAATAACATGTAATGGTAAATTACAAGTCTTGAAATAAGACCAGAATATGGAATAAGATTTTTCTCCCCTAGCTGGGGTTCAAAGTCATGTGATTTTGGTGCCATTTAGTTATGTTAATGCTTCTTTTGTTTATTATGTGCTACCTGCCATTTGCCCCCAGAAGTGCCCTCTACTTTATAATTCTTGTTGGTTCATTTCAAATGCACTCTAGGAGTGGTGAGTTGATTGTGTTTTGCTGTATTTTTTGTGGATTTCTGGTATTTTTGAACCTTTGCTCTGTTTTTTGACTTTGTGTGGGATACTATATTGTGACTTGTTTGCTTTAGATTACCTATAGTTTTTAGGCAATTCCATTTTGCCTTTGTGCTCTACTGAGTTTGCTTTTGTTAACAGAACAATTTTGTCAAGAATAAACCTTTTTTATTTTATAAAGACTCTTCAGGGCTCTTTTTGTTGCTAGCCGGGGGTAGGCAGGGTAATCCCCCCTAGTGGGCAATTTTGGAAATATTTATGGTTCCGATGTGCTTTTGGTACTCCCAGTTCACAAGAGCTTCTTTTGAAGGCCTCGCCTATTTTGCTGTGGAGAAAACTAATTTATGATAGTCATACTAGCTTCAGTGTTTGGATCATGAATACAATATTAAACAGCAAATATGTCATCACATAACATTGACAATAATGGAGAAAAAGGACAGTTAAATGATTTTGTGATTATGTTGAATTCCTGTTGAGTGGCCTTATGACCTGCAGTTAGAAATGTACTCTATTACCCAACATAATTGAGAAGGTAATAAAGTAGACATGCAGTATGGGTAAAGGTCTTTACATTTTTAATACATTGAGTGATACACATATCTTGAATAAAAGGGAGCTATGTTTCAAAAATATTCTGGGCTGATTTAAATGCCTTATGGTCCTTAGTTGTGCAGGTTCACTGAGGATGGATTCTGCTGGTAGAATATAGATAGGGACATCTAGGCCTTCCTTAAAAATATAAGGAAATTAAGGTATTGTTGTTTCTTTTTGGCAATAACTGAGATGTGTTGTGTTCTTATAAACTTATCATAAATATCGGTGTGAATATGGTACCATCCCCCCCCCCCCCCCCAAAAGTTTCTGTACAGCTCCTTGGTTTTGCTGACATTAAAGGAGAGTTTGCCAGCGTGGCAGCACTGTATTAGAGGACAAACCTCTTTCCCCTAAGTTGTTTAATTATTGTTGGTGATTATTACTGTGATGATGGTGTTATTAACCTATGTGGATCTGTTGTGGTAGTGTGCAAACCAGAGATGTTCCAAAGTATCTGAAATGATGTGCTTAATGTGCCCATAATAAATAATATACAGGCCCAATGAGAGGTGTAATATTCCTTGGGCACATGATTCCTATTGGTCCAGCTAGGTGCCCCAATAGGGGTTTGTGTTGGAAATTGCCCTTACCCCACATCACCTCATTGCTCTAAAAACCACAAAGGGAAAGCTCTTCATAGCTCTGAAAACTCCAAGGTGACATGGGCTCTTCATCCCCCTGAAAACTGCAGGCTGAAATCTCCTCCCACACTCTGTAATCTGTACCCCAGACCTGATGTTGGCTCTTAACGTCCCCGATAATACAGTTCACTTTTATCTTTGATTCTGAGATAATAGTGGTTTTCAAATGAGTTGGAATTATAGTTTCTCTAATTAAAGAATTAAAAAGTCTATGCAAATGCCAGCTAACTTTTGTTACATTCAAAATGCAATCTGACACTCCATCCAGATCATCTCCTTTGCAAAAACTGACTTGTTTAAAAGTTTGCTTAACATGGTTGTTATAAATTGTTTGTGTAGTCATTTGTTGCTGTATGATAAGATAGGGGGTGGCGCAGTGGTAGCGCTGCTGCCTCGCAGTTAGGAGACCCGGGTTCGCTTCCTGGGTCCTCCCTGTGTGGAGTTTGCATGTTCTCCCCGTGTATGCGTGGGTTTCCTCCGGGCGCTCCGGTTTCCTCCCACAGTCCAAAGACATGCAGGTTAGGTGGACTGGCAATTCTAAATTGGCCCTAGTTTGTGTGTGTCCTGTGGTGGGTTGGCACCCTGCCTGGGATTGGTTCCTGCCTTGTGTCCTGGGATTGGCTCCAGCAGACCCCCGTGACCCTGTGTTTGGATTCAGCGGGTTGGATGGATGTTAAGATATTTAAAAGTCATTCAATAAATGTTTTCAATTTTTAAGATGTCCTCTGTTTTCTCAATAAAATTAATAACCTGCACTGTAAAAGCCAAAACTGTAATTAGTCTAGCATGTGTATTTATTTACTAAATTCATTATCATTAAGTACACTTTCACAACAATAATACAAACACATTCTTCTGTGATCCCTTGCTTGTCATTTTAGACTTTGATATTTATATTTCATTTATTGCTCAACCTTGTTTTGTGTCTTCTAACTTTCAAAACTTTAGCTTTTCAGATGCCCTGCCCTGTTCTAACTGACTGAACATAAAGTATTCAGACTGCCCCACATCTACAAAATTTCATTGGTTCTTTTTTTGAAGTGATTTTAATTTTACATAGTCATATACACACCACTTCATTTAGCACGGCTTTTCCTTTACATATTCTTGCTATGCCAAAACCTTTTTTATTTAAAGCATCTTATAGGACTGAGAATATTTCAACATGTCCATCCACCCATTCCTTTTCTAAAACAACCTAATTCAATTTTAGGTTATCTATATATTTAAGTTTTCTTCGCACACCCCAAAGATACGCATGTTAGGTAATGGTATTAGCAAGATACTCTAGATTAGCTCAAAGTAAGTGAGTTTCAGTATGTATGCTAAATACTGCATATTTTACAATGAACACATACTCAGTAATGAAAGGATAGGTCTTTGACTTGTAATAAGCTGGTTTAGAAAACAGATAGATGAGGAACCTGGAATTAATGCTAATAACCTTGAGTACACAGCAAGAGCTAACTCTTGACGTTGTGCCAATTGTTGATAAATATGTCTATTTCAAAGTTTTCCTTGAACTAAAATAGGTGAGTGCCTTAACTTGTTGCCCTAGATTTATAACATAGCATCAACCAAAACAATTTTCTTTGGTATTGGAATAATTATTTATTTTTTAAGTATATAGGATCTACTTTGCATTACATTAAGCAATTCTCTATCTTTTTTAACTACCTCCAGCACAGTTTAAAGCAAGCTATTACTGTAAGTGGGTTAATCTTACTTCATTTCCTTGTTACGTAAACTACTTTATATAAAATCACTTTATTTCATCACTTGAATCATTTACACTAGAACTACATACTTCTTTACATCTTCATTTTCTCACATACATGTATCTAGTTTTCCTGAATGCAAGCTTATTCTGTTGATTTGTGAGGTAAATTATGATTGGAACTGTGGAAATGTGATAAAGTTTTTTCCAAGAGGGTCTATATCATTCAAAACAATCCTTCATTCCCCCAACATCTTTAATTTCAACAATAATAAATTACTTCATAGTTATTAGCTATGCTTCTTGCATAATAATATGTGGACCTAACTTGAGTTTAAATTGTTTTCTAATCTACTTTGTTGTTTTCAGTTGCTTTCTATTATTCTGTTTTTGCATTACAAACAACTTAATGACAAACAACGTTAACATAAAGGTTGATTTTAAAATGCTGTCACTTAAAATAAATTATAAAGGGCTCAGGTGACATAGTGAGCTTTGTTGTTTCCAATGTGATTAAAGTGTGGGCAGGCACACTTTGCTGTTTTTTTGTAACACTTCTCATTGTAAGTGTGCAAGTAGTTGTTCCTTTAGGATTCCAGAATATAGATTATTGACCTACTGTATTCAACTTTAAATTTAAAAGAATACAATTCAAAGAACCCAATTTATGAAGAACTGTTTCAGCATCTGGCCAAACCCTCATTATAATCCATCCATCCATTTTCCAACCCGCTGAATCTGAACACAGGGTCACGGGGTTCTGCTGGAGCCAATCCCAGCCAACACAGGGCACAACGCAGGAACCAATCCTGGGCAGGGTGCCAACCCACCGCAGGACACACACAAACACACCCACACACCAAGCACACACTAGGGCCAATTTAGAATTGCCAATCCACCTAACCTGCATGTCTTTGGACTGTGGGAGGAAACCAGAGCGCCCGGAGGAAACCCACGCAGACACGGGGAGAACATGCAAACTCCACGCAGGGAGGACCCGGGAAGTGAACCCGGGGCACCTAACTGCAAGGCAGCAGCGCTACCACTGCGCCACCGTGCTGCCCCCCCCCCCATTATAATGTTAACAGAAAAAAAATCACTTGACTAGAATAAAAAAAATCATAAATATCAGTAGGACTGGTGAACGCACTTGAAATGCTGTGCATAAGATTCATATCAATTCAAATGAAAATTTAGTAATTAATGTAGAGAAAGCCTACTGCTCTCTCTCTCTGACATCTAAACAGACTTTTTATACTGATATTGAGGTACACTAAAGGGTAAAATGTGGGCATAAAGAAAATACACTTCTCATTATTGTGTTGGAGGCTTTACTGTAATAAACTTTGTCAAAGAAAATACACTTCTCAATATTGTGTTGGAGACTTTACTATAATAAACCTTGTCATTTGCTGCACAGTGTGTATGTGTTCGTATGCTAATACCACTATCCTAGCACCTTTAAACATTTCCATAAATGTAAGTGCATTCTGGAATTGTTTCAAACTTCTTAATATCATTTAGTCATGAATACCTTCTTTAGCAAAATGAGTTTCAGAAGGAGCAAGAACCAGTAACCGGTGGAATAGGATTAATCACTTTCTTAGATTATAGAGGGAGACATAGATGTCATTTAAACCCACATCTTAGCTTCTGAGCAAACTACTCTCAAGTATTAGAACCCCAATTGTAAAACATTTTACCTGAACACAGAGTGATGAACTCTCAGCTGCCCGATGTGATGCAGATTAGACTAAAGCAAAGGAGTATATCCTTCAAGATGTACTCGATGAAGTGTAGTCCAGGACCCCCAATTACCTCAGGTGGGACAGGCAAGACAGAATTATTGCAGAAGCTGTACAAAGAGAAACACTTATTATCAAGCTGCTGTAAACAGGCAAGCTGCTGGACCCCACACTTTCAGTTTCGTTTACTCTTGCTGAGGTTCAGCTGTACTCTCCACCCCCTGAACTGTAAATTGGAGTTACGTGTAAAAGAGTGCAGGAAATCTCTCCTGATTGGTATAACAGCTATTCTACTGGCTCCCTGCCTAAACAGAGAAAATAAAAGTAGTGAGTGAAATGACGCCCAGCAACACAGGTCAACTTCATGTGCCAAAAAGAAATAACTAATGCTTTGAGGATTTCCCTCTTTACATTAGAAGCTTTTCTGTTTTTCTGCTTCCTCCACAAGCAGGAACAGAAAATGTGTCTTTTCAGAGATGCAATGCTCAGTGAGACACGGGACATCTAATGTCATTCTCACCCAAGGTGCTAGTGGAGAACGGTGGCCAGACACAGAATGTATACACCAAAAATTCAGATAAAATTTATAGATAAATGGCAACTAAAAGAATAAAACAATACTGTAACTAGCTAAAATAATTTTTAAAATATAGAATAAAAATACTAACAATAGCTAAACAAATTTTGTCTGTGGATCTGGCTAGGCTGCTGAAGGACATTGTCAGAGTTAACCATAAGCTACTCCTGTGTAGCCTTTGCTTTATGCTAAGTTCTCTGGAGAAGGGTTTTTATTAAGGACATCTCTGTACTTTGCTCTGTTCAAATTTTCCATTGACCTTGAGTAGTTTCCGTGTCCCTGCTGCTAAATACCCATCCCACAACATGATGCTGCCATCTCCTTGCTTCTCTGTTGGAATGGTATTACACAGGTGATGAGCAGTGTCTGGTTTCCTACAGACATAACATTTAGAATTGAGACCAAGCAGTTCAATATTGGGTTCACTGCACTAGAGAATCTTGTGTCTCACAGCCTGAGAATCATTTACAGTAGGTGCCTTTTTGCCCATCCAAGCGGGCTTTAATAGACCTTTTACTGAAAAACATCTATCTGGCCACTCACCCATAAAGATCAAATCATTGAAGTGTTGCAGTGATGGTTGTCCTTCTCGAATCTTCTCTCATCTACACATTGGTTCTCTGGAACTCAGCCATAGTAACCTTCAGGTTCTTGCTCATATCTTTTACTAAGGCCCTTCTCCCCCAATTACTCATTTTGACCATAAGAAGAGTCATGGCTGTTCCAAACTTCTTCTGTTTCAGAATAACAGAGACCACTGTGCTCCTGGGAACCTTCAATGCTCCCCAAATTTTTTGTGGCCCTCAACAATATCTGTGTCTTGACACAATCCTGTCTTCAGGTTCTACAGGAAATTTCTTTGATCACATAGCTTGGTTTTTGATCTGTGAGACACTCTGTAGACAGGTGTGTGTTCCTTTCCTAAACATGTCTTATTAATTGCATTTACCACAGATGGACTGGAAAAACAAAGTTTAGAAAAACCTTAGTGATTTTCAATACTGTAGAATGGGGTGCATCTGAGCCAGATTTCAAGTGTCATAGCAAATGGTCTGAATATTTGTGTCAATGTAATATTTCAGTATGTTTTTATTTTTAATAAATTTCCAAAAATACCTAAAATTTTATTTTTGCTTTGTCATTCTGGGGTGTTGCTTAATAAGGCCAAAAAAAATTTAAATTAATAAGGCTGCAACATAAGTAAATGTGAGAAAAGTTAAAGGGTCTGAATACTTTTTTAAATCAAGTCTAAGAAACATGCACATGAATGTAGGCAGTATAATCCCTATGTAATGATACATAAAAATTGAGCTTAGTTCCAGGCATTCTGGATCTCTATTGCTTTTATTTTATTTTTTACTCAACAATCCAATTAAGGGACTGCAAGCACAGAGATCTGATGCAGGGATGTATGGATGGATGTTGACATCAGTGGAATCAAACACTATTGACAGTGTCTTTTCACTTTTCACTTTTTATGACAGGTTGTCATAGAGATTGCGAGAGGTTCCCAAAACTGAGCATAACATAAATTCAGCAAAATAGAGAGAGCCCTGAATTAGAGGCATTTCTTTGTTTGCAAAGCAGGGAAAACATTAAAAAGACACATATCATTCTAGTAAGCACTATATGTGCAGGTATGTAATATCCATTTAATTAATTTGCTTCCCTTTATGCTCAAAGACTTCTCAACTAAAAAATGTTTTTTTCACATGCTTTCTCCTTTTCCTATTCTGTTATACTTGTTCTCTCTATGAAGAAACTGCAGAGCTGATCTGGGCAAGGCACAGACCAAGAAAGCCCAAAATCATAATCAGAATGTGCAGATATCAAAAACCAGAAATCCCACTAAACCTAGATAGATAGATAGATAGATAGATAGATAGATAGATAGATAGATAG
>JANRMT010062843.1:1122430-1164222 GCA_026402145.1 Polypterus bichir lapradei
GAAACATAAAAGGTAATTTGACCAACTTAATCTTTAAACTCTGAGTAACCTTAGCCAAAATTATTTTGTACATTAGGCTAAAACAGTGTGATCATTGAAAATTTTGTAATTAGATGTAATTAGAATTACTAACGGTCACGGAACTCCAATGATCTCCAGTAAGAGCCACAAAGTCCGCTTTCTGTAATGCATCTAATTTTGCTTGGTTGTGCACAAAACCATGCTTTTATCAAGGCTTCGCTCGGGTAGTTTTTTGAAATTAAATTTTCCTCCGATCAGGAACGCGCTTCATTCCGAGTGTAACATTTTTGTAGCTGTGATGTGTGCACCACTGTAATCGATGTACCAGGAAATCATGCATTGACAAAAGTTCCCCTTTGCTTGGAATTGAAAATGTGATTAAATGCGTTATTTTTTGTTATGGAGTACATGCATCGAAGCTTCTCAGCTGTGCTTTTGCTAAGAATAGGAAAGATTTTAAAAATAACGTAACATGATTCTGCGTTAACTGCATATTTTTTCATACGTCTCAAACCAAGGAAATGCGAGGTTAAAATGAACCGAGAAGCACGCGTACATACTCAGTACATCCCCTCTCGGGAATCGAACCTCGGATGTAGGCGATAGAGGCAAAGCCTCTACAATTACGCCACGGTGTGTGGCTTATTTATTTGAGAGTATGTAGATCGGGATATACAGTATATATATATTCGCAGCGGAGACGTAGTGTGTTAAAGAAGCTATGGAAAAGAAAAGGGAACATTTTAAAAATAACGTAACATGATTGTCAATATACAGTAATTGCTTTGTGAGTGTTGCTGTGATCAAGGATTCGATTATCATTATTTGTTTCAATCAGGGTCGTATTTGTACGATGTGTTGTGTTCAAGTTACATTCTGTGTTTGTCAGTCGTTGTAAAGATTAAATTCTGTAATTACAGCCACATTAGCTCCACAAATGAGACACACGGGTTTACCGGCAATGTCAGTAAACATATACTCAGCCTCCCATCGGTTTTTAAAGGCTCTATTTTCAGAATCAACTTTTCTCTTCGGCATCGTGTGGGCTAGCTTCGCAATAACTTGCAGCAACGCGGTAAGTGTTCGGTAAGGCAGGTGAAGTGCTGCATTATGGGATCTGTAGTTTATTGTGTTACCAGCGCTTCATATACCCGGGCCATTAATAACAATAATACAGTATATAAAATGATCTCGCGGGCCGGATATAATTACACGCCGGGCCGGATGTGGCCCGTGGGCTTTGAGTTTGACTCATATGGACTAAATTGAACTTGAAAAGAAATATTTTTTGGAATGTGATCGCGCAAGTCAGTACATCGAGCCCGCGTGCTATTGTGGTTTTGCTTGTGTGCTTCAGTAAGTTACCGTCCCCTCGCTCTTACTTTTTTACCGTTCATCTAATGAATACACTGAGTATGGCTTTACCAAAACAATCATTGATCGCGAATAAAGTATCCATTATTAATGAAGCTTCAATAGGTGAATAGGTGATCTGTCTTTCTGCGTTAACCGCATGCGTTTTCATACGTCTCAAACTAAGGGGATACGAGGTTAAAATAAACCGAGAAGCGCGCGTACATACTTAGTGCATCCCCTCTTGGGAATCGAACCTCGGACGTGGGCGCTACAGGCGAATGCTTTACCATCGCGCCACTACGTGTGGTTTATCTATTCGAGCGTAGCAGTGTAATTAGGTTTTTGTTCAGCACTATTTGGAACTGTTACTTTTTGTCTGCGCACTGCGTCAGTTCACGTGAGCCGCTGAATATGGTTTTATATGTCACTCGCTCGCTTCTAATTGTTTCGCTGCCTTCTTAATTATAGAATGCATGTTTTCTAAAGCGCGTTTTGTAGCTCTTCCTGGCTTTCTACGTAATGCGTGATTACGTGAGAGGCGTGATGATGTCATACGGAACTCCGCCCCTCCAGCTCAACTCCATTACAGTAAATGGAGAAAAGCAACTTCCAGTTATGACCATTACGCGTAGAATTTCGAAATGAAACCTGCCCAACTTTTGTAAGGAAGCTGTAAGGAATGAGCCTGCCAAATTTCAGCATTCTACCTACACGGGAAGTTGGAGAATTAGTGATGAGTCAGTCAGTCAGTCAGTCAGTCAGTCAGTCAGTGAGTGAGTGAGTGAGTGAGTGAGGGCTTTGCCGTTTATTAGTATAGATTAGTTTAAAAAAACTGTTAGAAAAAGTGAATATCCCAAAAGCTCAAAAACACTTTGAATAATTTGACTGAAATCTGGTGAATTACAAAAAGAAAATTAGCTGACCCCTGTTTTTTCATTTGAAAATATTTTTTTCTGTTAATATTTATTAGTACACGCTCTGTGCTGTGCTTACAGGTGGTTTTATGCAAATTAAGGAAGCAGCAGAAACAACTGACAGGCATGAGAAGAGGAGCACTAGGGTGAACAGATGACTGAAGAAGGGGTGGTATTCTGGACAGGATAAAAAACATGTGATCATGTTTAGTGTCTACAGTCAGGTAAGAAATGGAAGGAGAAAGTTCAGTGAAGCACAGGGAAGATGAAAAGCATCTGCTTACTTTGAACAGGGATGCCCCCCTCCCCTTTCACTCTAAAATTCTTTACATATAAATTCCCATGATTATTTAAGAAGACTTCAAAACATAATTCTGGATGTTTTCTTCCACTTAAGGCACTTAAGAAAACAGCCTCAAAAATGAAAACAAAATGAAAATATTCAATTCATTGCATGGGCAACCTAAAAATGCAGCCGCTAAACATCATTGCTGCTTGTAATAGGTTAAACATGATTCAGTGTTAGCACTTTATTGTCTGCCTATTGCTATGGCAAAAAAAAAAAAAATACAACCTTGAACATACAATTGATAAAAACACAAAATTAAATACTAGAATGAATGACATAAACAATTGAAAATCATAAATTTGACAAATGTTTGCACTGATTACTTGTTTCATTTCAAAAGTATGCAGTTTCCTGTAAAATTGTGTTTTACAACGACCATCAACAAAAGACAAGTCACTAGGAAAAGCAGAATTTAACCTAATGCTAGAATGTTTGGCATGTTCAAGAGTAAGCAGATCTAGTGACCTTATAATATTATTCTTACTTATTATGTAACTGAGGTACTTATTCAAAGTGACTTACAACATTTGAGATACAATTGGTTACATTTCTTTTGTTTTTTTTAGTTGGAGCACATGCAGGAGAAGTGACTTGTCTATGGTCACACAGTGCAAGAATTGAACCCTCGTCCTCAGGGTATGAAGTCCTAGATCCAGAGCCTTAACTAGTACATACCACTGCCCGCCGATAATATTAGCCCTTGGTAAAAAAAATGTACAGTAATCCCTCGCTACTTCGCGGTTCACTTATCGCGGATTCACGACTTCATGGGTTTTTAAATATAGTAGTAGTATTTCCTAGTCTAAGAACAACAAAACAAGTTCAGTGACTACGTGCGTTGTAGCACGGGCTGTGATTGTCACATGGGAGGGAGACGACAAATCACAGCTTTCCGCTTTCTAATCGGGCCTGTGATTGGTGCTTTGACTGATGCCTAGATCCCACAGTATCTCCCCTTGTCATTCGCTTCAAGCTTTCTCGCTGAGCGGTTTATTTTACAGTGTGCTGTGTGTGATTTTTTTGTGGATTGTGTTGAACTTCACTTCAATTTTCACCCCCTGCAATGGCTCCCAAACGTGCTCCTTCTTCCAAGGCTGGTGCTGAGCCTAAGCGACAACGAAGAATGATGACGATCGCTGAGAAGGTGAAACTTCTGGATATGTTGAAGGAAGGGAGAACGTACGTGGCTGTGACCCGCCAATATGGCGTGAACGAATCCACCGTTCGCTACATCAAGAAGGAAGAGGCGAACATTAGGAAGACGGCTACCATCACCTTTCAAAAGTCGGCGAAGAGAGTGGTTACGGCTTGTAATAAAGAGATCGTCTGTATGGAATCTGCTTTGGCCGTATGGATGAGACGGGCTTGTTTTGGAAAAGAATGCCGTCGCGAACTTTTCTGTTCAAAGTGGAAGCAAAAGCCTCTAGCTTTAAAGCATACAAGGATCGTGTGACCCTCATGATGTGTGGCAATGCTGCGGGATTTTTGTTAAAGCCAGGGTTTATTTACAAGTCGAAAAACCCAAGGATTTTAAAAAACAAAAACAAGAATCTGTGGAGAACCGTGGAGGAGGTGCCCCAGGAAATGGCACCGCCGTCTGAAAAGACATAAAATACAGTCATCGGCTGCGCAGTAAAAGTCATCATCATCCTTCATCGTCATCATTTTTACTGCGCAGCATATTCATCACCATCATCACGCGGTAAGTATAAACTTATCTACCGATTTCATATTGCTATTATATTATTGCTATTGCTATCATATTATCTACCGATTTAATATTGCTTAGCAGTTGTCCCTGTTATTAACAGAGTAAAGGGTGGGTTGTAAACAGTACAGGGAGGGTTTAAAAACGTCCAAATATACGTTAAATAATTAAATAAATATGGTGTCCCTACTTCGCGGAAATTCAGTTATCGCGGTCGGCCTTGGAACCTATCTCCTGCGAAAAGTGAGGGATTACTGTACATATATTGTATACAGAAAAGTACTTAGTTACATAGTACTTCTAATACATCTGATTAAGTGATGTCACTATAACTGAGGCCCATTGTCTTACAAAATTTGTCGGGTGAAGCAGGTAACACAGCTACTATTATTTACAATACATAAAGTATCATTTAAAGCCTTAGACACTCCCAGAAATTTCCATATTTTCACAAGAAATTGATAACTTTTCTGTCAAGATATTATTGAATTGATTTAAAATACAGCCAAGATATTAGTGGTATTCCTAATGGCTATTACTGCTTGTAATTAGTGATTTTTAATTTATTATTCATATAATATATGATTCCAAAGTCCCATTTCTATGGACAGGAGAGGCAAAAGAAGAACTCTTCTGGGACCTTGTGTGTACTCACAAAAAGAGGATAAAAATGTGCATACACAACCTCCCACACAAACATTGGGATTTTTAAAAGAAAACTAGACTGAGGGGTGCATATGAGGTGTATATTTACAGCAACTCTGACCCATGCATATGCAACATTTTGGAGAAACTGGGAAAAGACAACACTCTTGATAAGTGTCTACAAGTATCTGTTCAAACTTCTCTGGAAACTGGCAGACAGGTCAGAAATATTTCAATAAAGTTTCACTCCGTCACTAACTGTCAGATGGGGCACTACATCAAATTTTTGTATGGTGTGGGTGTACATATATAAAACATATTTTTGCCAACATAAAAAGGCAATCTGCAGCAGAGTACAGTTCTAATGTAATTGGATCACTTTACTGCACTCTTATTTTTAACTTCAAGCTGTTAGATTTCATTAACTCACAAGTCGTCATGTCTCCATAGCCTGAGTCAACGTGTGATTCATTTACTTTGAGGCAAAGTAGCTTTGGCAGATGTAATGGTGCTGTTAGGTGGTGAATGGCTCATTGGTATGATAACTGGCTTAACTCTCAGTTTTTCCATATGTTCTATACCAGGGGTAGGTAATGTCGGTCCAGGAGGGCTACAGTGGCTGTAGATTTTTGTTCCAACACAATTGCTTAATTAGAAACAGTCCTTGCCAATTTTTAATTACATTTTATGGTTTGTTAGTCTGCAATGTTAGGTTGTTATATCATAGATTTTTTTCCGTTCCAAAGATATTGTCCAAATGACTTGAAACCTAAAATTTTCAGTCTGCCACATTTTTCTCTTAAATGTTTTATTAAACCAAGTAGTGCATGATGAATCCACACAGGTATAAATAGAAACAAGTTAGACGGAGAACTGTTGGCTCCTTTGTCATTTGCATTTTAATGCTAAAAAGAAGCTATTAAAGCAGTGAATTCAGCTGTTGAAATGAGCAATCTGTTAAAAACAGTGAATTCAGCTGTTGAAATGAGCAGTTAAGGGGGAGACTGAAATGAGCAATTAAGGGTGGGGAACCTTAACAAATGAGACCACTAAAACAAAGCATCAAAATGGAACTTGGGCAATAAATGCTTCATCATTAATAATTGACCTGTCATTAAAGAACACGGTTGGAAAAAAAACCTGCAGCCAGCTGCAACCTCTGGGCCTACCCCTTTTCTATTCTATTCATTCTATCAGCAATCGTGTTATTATATGTGTCAGGTAATAGTGACTACCCGCTGTGACAATGGCACATATTTCCTAGGCCCCCAGAATGCAGAGGAGAGTCTCAATAATGCCACTCATGATCTTGCACTCTCTGTCGGTTGAAGAGAATGAAGTTCATCATAATGGCATATGCCTGAGGTTGACTGGCATCATGGCATATTTATAAATGCACATTTACAAGGTGATTTATAAAGGTAAATTGTGTAGAAATGTGTGTAAGCCAGGTTTTATAAATGTGATATTTTTGTCATGCGCATACTTTCATGCTTGACTCCACATAGTTTTATAAATGAGATCCAAGGTGACACAAGTATGTTTGGTGTAAAGCCAATACACCATTTGACCATAAGAACAGCATACGAGGATGGTAGTGTAAAGCTGTTCCTTGTTTGCCATTATTGAATAAACTATGAATTCTGCACTTTACCAGAATATTTTAAGAAGATCCAGTAATCTGTCTGTGATCTGAAGTTGAAGCATAATTGAGTCATGTATCAGAACAATGACCCAAAATACAAAAGCAAGTCTACAACTGAATGGCTCAGAAGAAACAGGTTAATGTTCTGGCAGGACCTGACACATGCAGTTCACACTCCTAAACCTATCCAATATATATATTAAAGTAGTTTTGCAAAGCAAAGTAGGCTAAATTTCCACCACAGCGATGTGAAACACTGATATCAAATTAAAGGATGAGTTTATTTTTGATTATTGCTGCTAAGGACACTGCAACCAATTAGTGAAACTTTCAGGGTAATTACCTTTTCACAGAACTGACAAGAATATTGGAACTATGTTCCATGTATAGGGAACGCAAAGATTTGTGTGTTCAATCAGGTTCCCTTTTTATATTATTGCGTTTTATCTTAGGTTCTGAGAACTTTCACTGTGTAAAATGTGCAAAAATAAAGGCTACTATGGGATGAGATACTTTTTCACAGAGCTGTACGTATATGTGGAACTGAGTTCTTTAAAAAGTTTTGGCTAATATAAAACTATCAAACAAAGTATACGAACAGGAGCAAACTGAGTCTCAAAACCGGCCCAGGCATCCTTCAACAAGTGAGGTGACGAGGTCAACCCAGTTGGCCCATTATTCATTGTAATTTTCTTAAAATTTGTGATGAGTACACTGCTCGCTACTTGCTATGAGCTTACTATGATATGAACTCTATCTAAACTGTTGCCAAACTTACAGTAATCTGTACACTGTTGTTTAGACACAACTTAAAATTTGACAAGCTTAGAAATAAAATTTAATGAAAAATAAAAAATTAGTAACATGGCTTACACTTTATTAGAGTACATGTTGTAATGAAAACCTCAAATGACTGAAATATTCCATTAACTTAACGATAAACTATAAATGTTCCATCCAAATATGAAAAATTTCTATCCTGTGCTTTATAGCTTTATTTTGTCATACTAATAATCGCAGCTGAAAACCACTAATTACTGGTCACGCCGACAACCAGAGAACAATAAAATGCATAACACATAATCTAAACTAATTATTAGTACCGAAGAATTTAAATACTAGATATGAGATAAAATAAATTGCAATAATGTATATGCTAACCGAAATGCAGGTGTATCGAAACAGAAATCGGCAAAAGGCAGTTTTGACCAAATTTTTCGCTGCAACGTTTTGTACTGACAACTAAACAAACTTGATGACGTAATAAGGTATATTATATAGGACTATATAAATCGCAGTACCGGGCAGATAACGTTACGTAGTTTAGAAAATTAATTTAATGTCAGACAGTAACCAGTACATAAAATGTACTTCATGAAACGGCCGGCCCATAACCAGACCAGTGTCCGCGGCCCACCTGGTATTGCCCAAATGCCCAGTACGCCCCTGTATACGAAAAAATGAGCATTAAATGTAACAATATCCAAAACTTTAAGTAGTTATTGGATCAATTCTGCTTTTCTCAAAACACAAGCAGTAACTGACAACGACAAACCCGCTAAACGTTATCTCGCGCAGGCGCATACGGCCTGTTTTGCTACTTCACCTGCAGAAGAGTGGAGAGAGAGAGCGAGAGCACGCTGCATTGACGTTTGGAAAACGAAACGCCTGACGACAGGTCTCTTTTACTGAACGTCCAATGGCCGTAGTCTTAGGGTGGAGCAATATTTTCCCGCTTATGCTCAGCATGCTGGGTTTGTATGCGTTTGAAAGGGGCTACTGATGACTGATTAATTAGGAAGGACGTCAGGAACTTGTAATCTCAGTGTTTTCGGGGAAACACGTACTATGGCAGGAATTATTCGCAGGTTGGACGAGACAGTGGTAAACCGCATCGCAGCCGGCGAGGTGATACAGCGCCCTGCTAACGCTATTAAAGAAATGATCGAGAACTGGTGGGTACAGATACGAGGCCTCGCGGCGTCTTTTGGGCACATAGTGAAGAAAAGCGTGTTAAAATATTTTGGAGAGAGCTTAACGTGTTTACATTTGAAAAACTGTTGTAAACCAGATGCAAACTACTGAGTATGTGTAGGCACTGTGATGCGTGTGGTTAGTTGCTGTGCTTTTCCATTACGGGATGTGTGTCATATTTGTTGCAAAAGAAACGTCTTCAGGCGTATGCCTCACTGCAATGTGTACTTCAGGAGCTTTTTAAGTACTTTAGCAGGAATGCCGTCTTAACAAATAAATCCCACGATGATCTCTTAATCAGAGAACACGTTGCGTCATTTTATTGTTGAACCCAAATTTAATTACACAGTCAGTTTGACGAGGCGATCTCTGGATCATTGGGCGCAAGCTAAGATCCAGTCATAGACGGGCACACTCTGTCGAGTCACTCACCCTCATTCCTTCGTATGCAGTCAATTTATTTTACCGAATTAACAAACACTTCTTATTTAGCGTATAATTCTTGTTGTTCTGTATATGTATTAGGTGTATTTTACAAAATTACTGGAACTTCTTGTTTAATAGCGATCTGTAATTTTTTAACAAAATGGTTTTTAGAAAAAAAGTGGGTGATTTGCAAAGAACAGACAGTACTGCAGTAAATGATAATCTTCATCTCCCAAGCATCAATTCTATTAAAGGAATACAGTTAACATTTTTAATAAAATGTCTTTGTTAATAAATGTCCCATATTTGGGCACTGGTTATTCAAACAATGTTACAAACCTAAAAAAAATCTCATGAAAACATTGTTCTCATTTTAAAACACGTCTCCTGATTGACAGTTATATGAAGAGAATGTAAATCAATCCAAAATAAATCACAAACATTCTTCCGTTTTCAAACCTGTTTACCCAATTCAGGTTTGTGGGGAAGAAGTCCTTAATAGGAACCACATTAAATATATACTTTCTATATCTGTGCAAATAGTTTCTTCTTCATTTATGAATGATGATACATTTAAGGTGGAAATATGAGTGTTTGAATGAAACAAAAGTTTGCAAAGACGAGAAACCACTGGAAGGGTTAATAAAGCAGCAATCACTTGCAGTACTTTATTAGCAGGTTCTTCATCACCTCTTCCCAAACATTAAGTGGAAATAGGCGCAAATCACACCTTCACATATTGAAGGTGATCTATGCAGACGCCTGACATATCAACATTTTTCCAGTCTAAGAGCAACTGAAAATTACAGTTTCAGCATTATACCATATTATTAACTCCCCCTTTTCCTGCATATGAGTCCCCCTGTAATATTTTTACAACCCAGATAGATGTGTCTTTTACATCTTATTGTGGATATGACATCCAAATATCACTTGACTTGATTTCATTTTGGAGTGGTGTACCATAAAAGAAACTCCGTTTTGTGCAGTTTCCGTTATACACAATATCTTTTTCGAATTGTGACTGCACACCAATATGGCTCTACCCAGAAGGCTGTAGGGTTTTTATAGTATGTTCTCATGCTTACTGTTTTGTCATAATGAACATTATGCATGTTAAGGAGTGCATCAAGATTTTTCACAGACGCATGAAGTTTGTTCTTTATTTTGTCAGTATTTTTAACCAGAATTCATTATAATGTATATATGTGCAGAAGAGTCACTTAAATCATTTTGAAGGTATTTACTGACTCCAGTGTCAGTCCACATATTTTTTTAATTCAGTATTAGCACTATACTCAACTGATGAATGCTTAAA
Source organism: Polypterus bichir lapradei (assembly GCA_026402145.1). Lineage (NCBI taxonomy): Eukaryota > Metazoa > Chordata > Cladistia > Polypteriformes > Polypteridae > Polypterus > Polypterus bichir. The sequence continues at coordinate 1,132,787 of JANRMT010062843.1, forward strand.
CCTAATACTAATCTTTTAATAGGTTTGGGTAAGTCTTCAGAACGTTATAATTAGATTTTTCTACTTTTGCAGCATATGCCAGGTGGTTCATTAGTTCAATTCAATGCACAACAATATGGGCATGTAACATTCACAGACCCCATAAGAATTTTCCTTATTAGATTCATAATCAAGGTGTGAATTATATAATTAATACCTGTCATTGCAATTTTTGAGGCAAGGCAAATATCTTGTTTGATTTTCAACAAAGTTTCTTTGCTCATATCAGTATGTTTTGAGATATATTTATTAACTGCAGCCCTGTGATTTTCTGGATATTTATGTGCATGTTTATTAAGAACTGCAACTCTGTTCGCATCGGGATTTTTATGTGCATATTTAGTAACTGCAAGTATGTTCACTTTGAGATTTTTTTGTGTATATGTACCAATCACAACTCTGTTGCTCTCTGGATTTTTTTTTGTGCATACTTAGAAAATGCATGTCTGTCCACTTTAGGCTCATTTTTCAGATGATTTTAACTGGTATTGTCTGTACGTCTAGTATGGTGCTTACATTTTCTTGTTTTATTAGTATAGTTTTGTGATAATTCTGTCACATGAGATAAGCAAGAGAATATACTTGATGTTTATTGTAACCAATTTTGAATTTGACCAAGATTAGTAGTAGTAATAGGTTTGTAAACATCAAAATGACCACTGCATAAAGCTCCTGTGAATCTCAGTCTTTTAACTAGTTGTCGGTTTAATCCAGATTTAACAAATCATACACCATTTCTATGAACTTCAAATAAACATTTTTGAAATAGCTAGCAATTGGCAAATGGTAGTGTAGGTTCAGCGATTTTTTAATATCATTCATATATATTAAAACATCATTGTTAATTTTTCCCATTTGTGTTATATGAAAATACTTTGTGTCACTGTCTCACTACAATTCTGTATCATATTCACATAATGATAAAAAATGAAACATATTGTATGTTGTGGAATTGGTATGCTATCAATCCAAAAGGATTTTATTTTGATTGATCAAAATCAATGTAAAACTTGAAACAGGTGTTGGGTGTGGGAACATTTTTCCTTCATTCCACTTCACAGCTCAATGCCATGTCTTTTTCTTGTCTAAGACACCTCCCGTTCTTTCCACTTTATTGATCAGTGGTGGTGTTCATCAACAACACTAAACTGTCCTTCATTAGCATACATTGGGCATGACTCAGGCAGGCAGCTGAGTGCCTGCTAATGTTTCTTCTCGGGCTTCTGCCTGCATTGGCATAGTGTACTTGGTATTGTATTATTATGGACAAATATAGACAAATGAAAAAAAAACAAAGATTGGATAATTTTCTTTTTTCTGCAACGATACCAAATTTCAATCAAATTCATCATAGCTTTTTGAAAATTTGGGGTATTTAGTTTATCTATATTTATAGCCCTACATGCTGATATATTAAAATGTCCTTTTTTTGTGGATATCTACTGGCCTAGATGTACCATCCAGTCAAATTACAGCTTTTTAACTAAATGGGAAATAGTGTTTGAGTTGATTAGTGAACAAGCCAGTCAGTCATCTTTAGATTATAGATGTCTTTATTGGTGCTGTACAAGTAAACAGTGAAATTGGTAATTAATAGAAATCTTCAAACATATAAAGCATGCTGAAGGAATTTATTGTTTAGCAAGATTCTTTCATTTTTTTTTTTCAGCAGCCAACGACCTCGGAAGCTCTAAATCTGAAACTGGGAGTTCCTTATTCAAATATAGGTTGCACATTAGATAGATAGATAGATAGATAGATATTTTATTAAATTAAGTGGTTATAATTGTAATCATTCTAGCTTTAAAGATTCATTGTCTGTTCCAACAATGTTTTTTTTTCCAGTAACTTGCCTTGCTCTGGTATGAACAATTACTGTAGGCATGAATGTGCCTTGTTGTGGATTATTGTCTCTCATAAGGTTGTTTTTTTACTTCCTTCTGGATACTCTCTGGCTTGCCTTGATTGGTTAAGTGGAAAAAATTTCAAAAGCATGACTGTTTTCATTATTTAAGCTAAATGATATAGCACAAACTATAGTTACTGAAAACATTCAACGTGGTATGGTTGTGAACAGTATTTTAGTTAAGAAAATGTATTTGCTGTACTATAATAGTGTATGAATATTGTGGGAGTACATCTGTCTTATTGCCCTGTGGATAATCTTTTCATCAATATGGTGCCATTTTACATCTGGCAAATGAATTTATTTGTTCCTTGAAGTCTTATATCACTTTATTAGGATATTTTATTGTAAGTGATCTTTGTTTGAATGTAAATAATTTCTGTCTGTCATAGAGAGTGCCATAGTTTAGTGGTTCACACACACTTTACAGGAATCTGTCTCATTAATGCAGATATCTCAGCAATTAAGGGTTGTACCAGTAGCTAAAAAGCATAAATCTGCCATAGAGGGGTTTTAGGCCAACATAAAGCATACATCTTTATTCCTTATGCATGAAGGTGTTTTTGGCATTATTACACTTAAATTACATAAATAAATGCCTGTTACTCTGCTGTGTAATAAGGTAGCTGGAAATGGCTGAAGAGTAGTGAGTACAACACTTTAAATTTTAAAAAAGAAGTATTTATATGATTAAAAACCTTTGTTTACGCCAATATCCACTAAATTAAACACAAAAAGTAGTCCTTTAAGGATTTCTCTTCAAACAACTGGATTTTAGAGTGCATAACTAATACATTTCATGATGCACAACCCTGAAATTCAATTTCTTTTGTGTCCCAATCAGTGTCAGCTCTCATTGTACTAAGTTTAGATGTCATATCCCATGGCATTGCAGTTATAATATTTGTTATGAGGTGTCCCTTTTTTAATATTTTGTCTCTTGCCTCTCTTTTTTATTGTATTACACATATGAAATAAACTAATTACGTACATATATTTTCATATTAGCTTCTTCCAGTCCTGGGTTATGAGGGGGTGCGGACAGCGCCTGTCCTGGCAGCCATGGGCACAGGTCAGGAAATGGGCAGCCCTGAGCATAGAGTTAAGCATACAGATGCACTTAAACCAGTATTTCTCGGCTACTTTTGAGTCGCAGGTGGGCAGTGATTGGGTCTCGAGCCAGTATGAGACTTGTTTATAGTATAATCCATCTCACACCCACAGAGATAAGCAGACTTGCACAAGATTTTTTATCCTGTTTCTCATCATGATCACTTCATGATTCCACTTGATCAAGGCCCACACTTCAGTTTTCTTTTACATTTTTTGTAGTCCTTTCTGAATTCCTTGGGGGAGATGGGGAAGCTTTTCGTGGGTCTGCACAATTGAAAACGGAATTTAAAACATGGTACAGTCAATCTCTTCCTTGTTTGGAGAATTAAGCCATTAAAAACATGCCACAGTGTAACTGTTCACAGGTCTACTATAAAACACTGCCTGTAGTTTAAATTTAAATTGAAAGAGCACTGCTTAGTAAACTAACATAGGGAGAACGTGCAGCAAATAATGTCCTGGTATAGTATAGTAATTGAACCCATGAAACTTGAACTGTAAAACGTCATGCTGTGATGCTTCAATGTTATACTAAAAGCAATACTTACAAATTAAGCATAATGTCAGGTCCTTCATCAAACTTGTCGTTCTCAATAGAGTCAAAAGAATGAATAGAACCTGACTCAAGCTTTGTGTGTAACAATGTATAAAGATGAGCTGTCACAAAAGCCATTTATTTCCTATCTTTTATGCACGACTGTGTCGTGCAAGATAAATGATCAATCATAGACAAGTATACATCATTAGAATGTGCTGAAACTCTGCTATCCAATGGAAGTGAGCCTTTCACTATATGTGGCTTGATGTAGGTAAGATCTTTGATTAAAATCAGATTCACTCAGGTTGTGACATGTTGCTTGCCTCAGGGTATACTGTAAATTGCACATTTTAATAATGAAAGAGAGCAGACAACTTGGAAACATTTGATTTATTCGAAGGAAGGCTCCCTTGGGTATGTACAAATATCATGATCTTTTTGATTGACTTGGGGGTTTACTGGAATGTATGAACGCTTTGTGCATAAATGGCTACTTCTGTAAAGTGTGAATTATAATTGTACAGAAAGACTATGACAAAACCTTGAGGAGATGCCAGACTCCAAAATCATGCTGGGTTCCAGGTGCTGTAAGACAGCAGTATTGCAGCAGTATATTGTGTCTTAATGTTTCCATTTCTTTCTAATTATTGTATTTTTCTAGCACCAGAAACATTTGTTGGATGTGGTCCACATCTATGTTCAAGGTTGCTGCATAAATGTTAAAAATGAATATTCTGCAGTGGCTAGGCAGCAGAGAGAACGAGAAGCTGTGCTCTAGGGTACCAAGAGATCAAACTTGTCAGCCTCCCGGGGAAGGTTTATGCCAGAATATTTGAACCTCGGATGCAACAAGTACTGGTAAGAGGGTTTGGCTCGTGCTCTTAGATTCTGACAAGGGGGTTTATTTTCTCCTATCAATTTTCTGTTTTTATGGGCTTAGTATCAGGAAGTATTTGCTGAACAATAAAAAATAATTAACATGTGCATTCTGTTTGAAATATAGTTAACAATTCCTAATTGTCAGGATTTAGCTGAAACAGCTGAAAGTCAGGGTACCATCTATAAATGATACATTTCTTTACCTTTCGCATAATGAAAAGGTGTAAAAGATTACCAGAATAACTCTTGTGACAAAAGAAATATGTGGTAATTTTTTTCAAAGAGTAGTTGGTAATACAATATATCCTTCTTTTTGTTATAGGGCAATAATAGTGATAGTTGCTGTTTTCATTTGCCCAGTTGATACTTTGCCACTCTTTACCTTTAACCTTGTGGCATACACATGTGATATCTCCTTATGGCATTGAGGCAAAACCTAAAGCAGTTTATGTGGACAGATAGGTTACTCCTGTGATGCTCACTGGCACAGCACAGTTGAGATGCATCGATATTGAAGCAATGAATCCCCTGGGTTTAGATCCGATATTTTCCCTGTTCCTCTTGTAAGTGCATCCTTCAACTCTGATGCAATGTGTGCTGTTTGTAATGTATTGATAAGAAGCTGAACTGCAGTTCCCAGCACAACATTTTTTCGGTGGTTTGGTGGATGATCTTGGGAATTGCTTAGATAGCATTTTGTAAAGTTTTATGGAGATAATGAACTTTTGAAGTCGCCACATTGTTAGTATTCTGGAAGTTGAAGTGACAATAGAGTGCATGTAGTTAAACTTTCAGAAATGCTTCAAGCATGGTATGGCCAGTAGAGTGCGGCTCCAGCCGCTCAAGCCCAACACAGACACATGCAGAGGCACAAGTACGATTTCCCACGAACACAATACAGTCTCAAGCACAGCACTACACCAATTTCTCCTCTTCTTTTTCTTTCTCTCTCTCGTTCTCTCTTCTCTACTCCTCCTAGCAAGCTTCATTTCCCTCCTCCATACTCTGGCTTTCCAAGTAATGTCTGCTGGCTCCTTTTATAACACATCCGAAAGTGCTCCAGGTGCTCGTTGATGCATTTCCGACAGCACTTCCGGGTCTGGCGTAACAGCTGCACTCCAGGGCTCAGCAGTAGCTGCAGGACCCCCCTGGTGGCGCCTATAGAACCCAACAGAGCTGCTCCAAACTCCAGTTCCCATGGAGCCCTGCAGGAGTCCTAGGCACCGCTTCAACCCAGGTGGGCTGCTATCTTCTGCTCCGGGGGAGGTAATGCTCTGGATGTGCTTCCTCCCCTGTTCCTTCCAGAGTGGAGATGCTTTAATGACAATGGCATAACATTTCTAATTACAGATTACTACATAATTTAAACAAAAAGCACACAGCATTAAAGGATGTCACGATGTTACAATTTTTGTATTTGATACCAAGACAAGCAAAATTTTATGATACTCCTGGTTAAAACAGCCCTTTCAGTGGCTTTTTAATTAAAAACAACTCTGTTGTTCAAGTGGAAAATATTGTGACTTTTTTCTTTTATGGAATACAAAATACAGTAATCCCTCCTCGATCGCGGGGGTTGCGTTCCAGACCCCCCGCGATAGGTGAAAATCCGCGAAGTAGAAACCATATGTTAGTATGGTTATTTTTATATATTTTAAGCCCTTATAAACTCTCCCGCACTGTTTATAAATATTCCCCGCAGAGTTATACAGCATAATCCCTTTGTATTCTCTTAGATATTAGGTAAGATTCATTGAAATTATGTATATAAACACACTCTTTATATACAGTAAAACCTAAATATTATTTTAAAGATATTGAGTGTCTCCGATATCACATATGTTACAGCCATTACGATAGACAGGTCACCAGCAATAAATACGTACAATGCAAGAAAAATAGTATACAGTAAATGTGTGTACAGTGACACCAAGCGTACGTACATGTACTAAGCACTGTAAGAAGAAAATTAATTATGGTTACTCACCAACAATGACACGATGACTTGTCCGATAACAATGAGTTTAATTTTACTGCACAACAAAGGAGAGCGTTACAGCCCTTGTAAAGGAGCCACTTCAGGCGATTGTGTAGCACTGCCGTTGTTCTTCTTCTGGCAGTCTTCAATCCAAATCCCTAAAGCAGATTCCATCCAGACTACTGCCTTATTACATCTACTTACAACTCGTTTTGCACCCTAGTTAAAAGGACGCTGCAGCCGTAGATCTTATATTCCTTTCCTACTTTTTAAATAAAAAGAATCGTAGCCTTCAACAAATCCAAAACGTTTACCTTTTCGGCAATCGTTACCATCTTCTTCTTGCGCTTGGGCACGGCCCCTGAAGCAGTAGCAGATTGTTTTGGAGCCATAATGAAGGGCTTGACTATGCACAAAGATAAACACTAAAGAGCACAACTCTTTACACAGCGAAACACGTTGATCCTGAATGAGTGAGACGAGACTTCCTGGTTAACACTGCATTCAACACGCAGGAGTAGGGCTGTGCGATATGACCAAAATCTTATATCCCGATATTTCATTTCATATCCCGATATCACGATATAGTACATTTTCTTTGTATTCAGTGAATAGTTTATATAATCACCACTCCTTTTTTTTTTCATTTAAATTACAAAAATCAAAAATGAGAAGTACTCAACTTGTAATTATTTCTGTTCTTTTATTTAGAACATTTGAGCAAATGTTTGACTTAGAATGTAAACATAAAATGTTAATGTATCAAATATAAAACACTTTTCAAAAACAAATTACTAAAGGCCCAATATAAAATACTGCTATATAAAATGCCTGACATAAACAAAATGTGAACTGTAGAAGCAATAACTCTCACAACATATATTAAATATAAAAGGATCAAAGCACTAACAACTAAACTATATAAGGCCAATAAACCCTTTAAACAAAATAAATACAAGTCTAACATTAACTGTCAAAACCAAATGTAAACATTGTACTTCAAACTGTAGCAGCAATAAGGCTTACGACAAAAATATATTAAATATATAAATAAAAGAAATTTCCAGGTTTGCATTTTAGCATTATATGAAAATAACAGTAAAGACAATTCAAACAAAAATAAATACAGGCCTGTCATATACATTAGTGTATAAAACCCAAAATGTAAACATGTTTTTTTTCACGCTTAAACTATAGCAGCAAACTGAGGTTGACAAAACAAATATATAAAACCTATAACAAGCAAACAATACATTCCAAGAAGGAATTACAGCATACAAAAATTAACTTGGCAAAACAGTGCTTCAAAACGTTTGCCCCATCTTGCTGAATCTCAGGGAATTGCCTTTAAAGGTTGAGAGCCAGGAATACAAGTTGGTCAACTCTTTCTGGTTTAAGTGCAGACCTTAGGCATGTTACAGTGTTTCCACTTGTACTGAATGTCCGCTCTGAGGGTGCACTTGTGGCAGGAATACACAGGTATTTTTCAGCCAGCTTAGCCAATAGTGGGAAATGTGCCTGATGCTGCTTCCACCAATCCAGAGGGTTTGTTTCTGGGCAAGCTTCCAAGGTTCGGAGATATTGATTGAGCTCCTTTTCAACTGAATCTCTAGTTGACAGAGGGGCTGTTTGACATTGTGTTGTTTTTTTAAAGTAGCTGGTCAAACTCTTCCTTTGCCTCTTAGCACAAACCTCTGGATCATCTTTAGATTACACTTTAAGGCAGAAGTAACATTTTTTAGGCTACATTCTAGTAAAATGTTAATTTGCACATCGTAGTGTGGCAAATCTCCGTTAATGAGTTACAGCTGATCGCCCCGTGTGTGGGACTGGACGGCGCTAACGTGTTGATGCCGTCCTGCCCCAAGCACGGGGCGATCCGCGGTAACTCGTTAACGGAGATTTGCCGTGTTAATGCAGTTGTGGCGTAAACGTAATTTTAACAAGATTAACGCTGACAGCAAACGCTGCAGGGAAAATTATGCCTTAAGCAAATTGTTTTGGTAGCAATTAATCTTCCAAGCTTTTAACATGCTCGTTTAAATAGTACCTTTACAACTGTAATATCCTACGTGGCCTGCTATTGTTTATTATTACTGAAATATGATTTTGCATTTAGACACTCACCAATGGCTAGATGGAGACGGTGACCAAAACACTGTAAGTGTGTCCACTCATTCAGCTGAAGTGCAAGGATGTTGTTTGCAGCATTATCCGTAGTGACACACACTAGACGATCCTCATGCAGTCCCCACGACTCAAGAGCTTCCCTGAGGCCTCTGGCTATCATTTCTCCTGTATGATCATCAGGAAAATAACTTGTCTGCAAACATCGACTGTAGAGTGTCCAGTCTCGGATGAAATGCACTGTCAAGCTCATATAAGAATGCGTTGTGCGGCTCGTCCACATATCCGTTGTTGCAGCGTAGTATGCAGTGTTGTGGACTTCATCCTCTACTTTGGCCCTACACTCGTAATATAAACGAGGCAACTCAACTTGTGTGAAATGTTTTCGGCCGGGAATTATGTACCTGGAGTCGAGCAGTTTTATTAATGCGCGAAACCCCTCTTTCTCAACGGTGTAAAAGGGGACCATATCTTTGCACATGTAAGTTGTAATGGCCGCTGTTATGTCCTTCCATCTTCGCAAGTCTTTCTTATAAGCCGCCCCATGAGCAAAAGCCTGTTCTAAGGTTTGAGTCCGTGGTGTATTTTGAGCACCTGACGGCTCTTTTTTGCCTCTCAGTTGTAAACTCTCTGCATGCTCGCTCACGTGCTTTTTGCGGAGGTGGTAGAAGAGGTTTGTCGTGTTGGAGTCTGTGGTAGCGATCGGTTTGCAGCATAATTTGCACAGTACCGTTTTCTGGTCCGTGTCAGACTCTTCAAATCCAAACCATCTCCATACTACAGAGGTAGCCCCTCGTTTAGGAACAAGGTCCTTCTGTGTGGAGCTACCTGGTGTTGCCTCGTCTTCATCAGCTATGCTAGTGTGTCTGCATCCACGTGGTGGCCATCAAAACAATGAAAAAAATATTACCGTAAACAGTTTATTTTGCGACACCACGAAACAAACGATAGCGTAATGTGCAGCGATAGACGTTTTCATATTGTCATCCGATATATATCGTTATATCGAACAGCCCTACACAGGAGCTCAACTGCGTACTCTGATTGGTTAGCTTCTCAGTCAGGAGAACTTAACTGCGTGCTCTGATTGGTTAGCTTCTCAGCCATCCGCCAATAGCGTCCCTTGTATGAAATCAACTGGGCAAACCAACTGAGGAAGCATATACAGGAAGTAAAAAGACACATTGTCCGCAGAACCCGCGAAGCAGCGAAAAATCCGCGTTATATATTTAGTTATGCTTTCATATTAAAATCCGCGATAGAGTGAAGCCGCGAAAGTCGAAGCGCGATATAGTGAGGGATTACTGTATGTAAATACTAATAAAGAAATAGTAGCAGCAAATTTAAAATAGTTGTATATCAGTCAGGTAGTTGTCCAGCTATCATTTAGGTAAACTAGTATTGGCATTCATAAATATCAGATTATATTTTAATACTTGAATTTAAACTTTGAAAGACATGGGGTTTCTCCCAGTGTAAGAACAAGTGGAGGGGATATTATCATAGGAGGATTTCAGCAAATGATTTATAAAGAATGAGATCGTTATGGACAGCTTGATTTTTCTTAATGTGCAGATTTTCTTCCCTGTCATTTTCATCATATGTTGCAGAAAAATACTGTTTAAATCAATATTAAAATATAAATTGATCCATTATATTTGTTTTGTTTAATTTATGAATTCCAAAATAATTTAGGATATTTTCATGTAAACAAACTCTTTAAAAGTTGTTTTTGTAAAAACATGCTTTTAAAATCTGGTTTGTTAGAGATTTTCTTTGTTAGGCTTCTATCATTTGCTGTTGAAAGATTTATGTTTGTATTATTAGCTGGTAATAACCTACAGAATAGTAATATTTAATAAGTGAGTGAAAATGATTTTGAGTTCAAATGTGACAAACTCCTGCTGCTATAATTATCCAAACAGGGCTCCAGACTGTGACTAAAATGGTTCCAAATGTGACCAAAAATAGGGTTTGGCAATTATCATTTCTGTTTAGTTTGCCAGTGGCAAATTACATTATTGAAACTTTAAACTAATTATATTGTAACAGATGTAAAAGGCCACTTTTTAAAATTATTATTATTGTACGGATTTCACTTTTTGCTCTACTGTACCTTTTTTTACCCCCTAAGAGACACATATCGCTCCTGCTGAAGCAGAGCTGTAAAAATTCATGCCTCCTGTTGGCTGCTTACAAAATTAACACTGAACTGCTAAAATTCTTCAAAATCTGTTTTAAAAGGTTGTAGAAAGTCTTCTTTATCACTTTAATGTCTACTCTGGCCTTCTGTGTCATCCACAATGGGGGCACTCATTTCCACGGCTGGAGCAGAGCTGTAGAAATGTGTGTCCCTTGCCTTCTTTGATTTTGCCTCAGACTGTAGCAGCTGTTGACAGTTGTGTTCTCACAATCAAGGGGATATTAGACAGACCATTAAACATTGGAAAGTTACGGGAGTTTCTACAGAACACTTGGCTAAAATCACTTAGCATAAAAATGTGGTGCCCCAGGATAACACACAGATTTCAGAGAAGGCGGAAAACTAAAAAGCAGGTAGAAGTCAGTAAGTAGTACCAATATACGTATTACCTTTCAGAATATCCAACTCAGTGGCGCAAGTCTCAAGAACTTTAAAGATAACCTTTAATTACATTTTGAGAAGCAGTGGTGGTTACAGTCAAGGAACTGTGAAAATGTGATGGGTAATACACAGCAAGGGAGGTCACATGGGTCTGAGATCATTCATTGGTTCTCAATCTTCTATCATGATTCATGGCCAAATGATTTAATCACTTTTGGGGAAAATGAGACTGACACTTTAATTACCTGGTATCAAGAAGTCTTGTTGAAGAATGCATATGATGTCAATGCTGTACAAACTGAATGGAGATTGCTAAATATTATAATTAAAGGCCAATTCTCAGACAAGTCTTACAACAGTTTGTGGGAAGTCTTACTGACATAGACTTATTGCACAGATTTCCACTATATTGTACATCTTGTTGAGATCATGTTTGTTCTGCTTATTTCAGCAGATCAGTGTGAACGTGGCTGTTCAGTATATAGAACAGAATAAATAAAAGTGCAAAACTCTCTAAGTGTCTCAGCCTTGGAGGATTTAGTCACAATCAGCACTGAAGGCTCATTATTGATCAGTTTTCTTAGCCCTGTCAAATGCTGGCTCACTTCAAATAAGAATACCAGATTACACTGGATGGCCCTCTGACACTGACATTCTGATGGTCAGTGACACAGACTCGGAGCTTGAGTAAAATACACAGTTCTTCATAACTGTACATAGTTTGAAAGTTATCTAAATAATCAAGACAGACATAAAAGCACAAGGGAAAGATGCATTACACAAGAGAAGGAAACACATTAGGCACATGTACATGGAGGTTAGAAAGGTCAGTCATTGTCCACCCCGCTGTATCCTAACACAGGGTCACGGGGGTCTGCTGGAGCCAATCCCACCCAGCACTGGGCGCTACTGTTCCTACTTCAAGGCTTCCTGTGTGAAATCATACTTGTCTGTTTTACATTAATACATTATTCAAGAACTCTTGTAAAAATAGTCTTTGTTGTGTTGTTTTCTAAGCATTTTATAAGTGATCAGATTTTGTTATTGCTTAGCATATGTACAAATCCAGAATTAGAACATTTGCTGAACTGGCATAATTTATATTCAGTTAATAACTGAAGAGACTCTGTTACATTTGTCTGCATTCCATTGAATTGTTTGATATACTGGATGTGTTTTTACTACGGTTGTCATATGTTTGGGGTTATACTAATGAACTTTATATTTCCTTTGTAAACCAAACAACTGATAAACTCTTAACATTTTTAGATTGGTATTCAGTATGCTTTTTTGTCTATATTTCTATAACTGCTTATCTGTGTGATGCATTTCTGTTAATGCAGTACATGTGCTATTATTGGAGAGATGTGCCTTATGCTTCAAAGCATCAGAACATTAAAAAATTAAATACATTTTATTTTGGTATGGAGCATCTCTTTTCGACAGTGGTGTAACTTGTCTCGGTTTTTACTTGATACAACTGTTAACACTGCCGCTGTGCAATTTCCTCCCATTTTCTACAGTCTGTGTGATCCTGGCACTGCTTAGAAAATAGATTAATGCTCAGATGGCTGACTGTAGATAAACAATCGGAGCAAGATTGTAAACCCTCTTTTCCTTTATTGGGATGATGTAAAAATCTCACCATGAACAATTTAAACAATTACAACTCTCACCTAATCGGTGATGTCATGAGGTCTCAGAGCACGCACAAATCTGTATCAAACTACACAGTGGGTGTTTTTCCATTTCCAGACATGATTTCCACTGGTTTTTGTTTTTGAGATATGTTGTTTCGTATAGTTTTAACTTGTGCTTTTAGCACATATTATTGTGCCTACTGCTCATCAGTGTGGTACCACTACTGTAAATATAAAAACAACTATCAGATGCAAAGACATTGGGTCCGTGTTGCCTCCTGGTATTTCTTTAATTTCTGTATGAGCAATGTCTCCAGCCATGTCCTGGTTGATGGCATTCATAACACACAAACTTTTTTCTAGGAAACCACCACCTGCAGGAGTGAAAACACAAGTGGGAAATTTCAGCCCCTGTTCATGCTCAGCCAGGTCCATCTTGGCCATCTTACTTGTCAGGGTTCTATTGTTTGAAACACATGACCGTAAAGGCTCATGTGACGGACTACCTGGAGAGCTGAGTCCACCTTTTACATGCATCTCTTGTTGGAACTGCAACTACTTGATTTCTGTCACATAAATCCAAAATCCTTTTGCTCTGCATTCCCTTATTATGTATGGTACATGAAACACTTCCCTGTACTTCTGAATCAATTTTAGGCAGGAGTCTTAATCCAACTCGGTTCAGATAACCCATTAACGCTTCCAACAGAGGCTTAGCCATAGTCTCAGGGTGTACTTACACTGGCAATTCGTTCCGTGCCTGAGCACGGTTGTCCTCATTTAACCCCCAAAAAATCTAGTTTATTTGACTAGGGTGATTGCTCCCTGCGGGGCCAACCATACTGTGCCCTCGCCCACTTGGAAGAGGTGGGCCCAAGCACAATTCAGTAGCATTCAGGAAAAGTGCGATTGCTAAATGTGCCCAAGCATGGAAATCAGACGTAACGTCAATGATGCAACAAGCCAGACAATTCTCATGCAATTCTCGTTTCATTCAATACCATTTTAATTAAAAGCAAGTTTTTATTCTCACCTTACATGTGAACATGAATTGTAGTTGGCAAGAAAAGCCGCAAATTCCTCCCTTAACATCATTTGTCTCCGTAAAAATCTTCTTGTACGTGCAGCACAATTAACAGCAAAATGCTGCACTGCACACTCAATAAATCTGTAAAGGGATAGAGCCTTATCCTGCCCTACAAGACTTCAAAATTACCACAAAATAAGTAAAATAATTTTGACATGCATACTGTCACACCACCTGCAGGCTCCCATCTAACCCGACAGCACTACTCCACAAGACTACAATATCCAGCATTCCCTGTGGGTATCCAAGTGGGAAACCAAAGCCAGGGAGATTGCTCCCTAATGTTTTGGGGAAGAAAACCATATACAATATTTTCCCCGGTCCTTCAACGTTAAGGGCATTCCTGTCAGGTAAGGATCCAAGTTCAGTTTGGTCTGGAATGTTAAACTGAAATAAGCATGACGTTTAATTGTTGATAACATTTATTAGAGGTGCTCAGCAGCTTCCTCGCTCCGTCACCTCCCGAACACACACACCAAAAAAAAAACTTCCACCAGCCCCTCGCATAACCTTCGCCCCCCCCTTCTCCCGGAAGCACATACGCTGGGTTAAATAGTGCAGGTAAGATGTGATATAGTAACAATCTCCCATATAATTTTTTTTTACAACAAAAGAATAAAGGGGAAAACATATGTAACAAAGTCCTTGGTTACCATAGTAGAACAATAAAGGCCACAGCAAACACAACAAAACAGTGGTTACATATACAATTGAAGTGCATAGGCTTGGAATGTAGCCCCTTTATTTTTATTAAACTTTTTGATAAGACAGTTTTAGATAAGATTTCAATAGCACCATAGCCCTTTGCTGAGTACTTTTAATAACATGAGAGCAGATGCTCCCCTTTTTGTAAGACAATCAGCAAGTTGAGTTTTTGTGTCCAACCAGAGAACCTTCTTTATTTTTTTACTCTGTATGAGCTCCTTTATACTGCTTATTTCCAGTTAAGTCGTTTCTCAGTGACCTGTTTTGTTGACTTAAGAGTATCAAACAGAGAGTGATTGTCTGTCACACAGACCAAAGGGGGAGCATTCAGATCAGCATTTCCAGTAGTAAGCTCAGAAAAGAGGGTCGCCAGAAAGATAACATTATCTATTCCATCTGACAGGGCTAGAGTTTCCCCTGCCAGAGTGCTCCTCACCATACGTCTAATTCTCTTAGACTGCCAGAAGAGGGGAGAAAACTTCTCTCTTTCTCCCATGAGACCAATTAATATTCCTCCTTGTGTACCCCCATCAGGAAGATTTCCTAGGGAGGCATCACTGAAAACTGTCAGATTCAGAGCATCATTGTTTCCCAAATGCTGAAACCTGAGAGTGACTTTTTCAGATTTAAGCTTTCTAATGACCTTATTTATCTTGTGAATTGACTGAACTGTGGCATCTTTTATATTTGACCCCAATCTGCTTACATCAAACATGATGTCTGGTCTGGTTTGTTTTGCAACCCACAATATCTGTCCAATTTTTGACCTAAGTTGCTCTTTTTCAGTCTCATTAACAGAGGCATCTCTCTGCAGGGCACGCGCTGCTTGTAGGGGAATTGGCTGTAAGTTTTCAATGTAACTATGCTGATGAACATGAATTTCACCATTAAAAGTAACAAAGTCCATTCCCACATAGCAGAAATTTTCATGTTCCTCACGCCCCAGCTGAAATGCAGACTTAAGCGACTTAATGCAAGTACTCCAGTAACCTTACACTGCTCATCCAACCAGTAGAATACTGCTGGATCTACTTTGGACATTTTACCACCTGTACTCAGCATGATTTCTTTCACCTTATTGTACCAATACAGTGATGCATCAGCAAGGCCGTAAACACACTTGTTGAGTTTCCATAGAGTATTTTTCTTTTCTGCTTCAGCAGGAGGCCGGATATGGATTTCTCTGGACAACTGCATGCCCTGTAAGAAAGCAGATTTGATGCCCATGGAATGGACGTGCCATTTGTTTTGACAGATTACTGCTAACAATAGTCTAAGAGACTCAGAAGCACGAGTTGGAGAATCTTTCTGCAGCTCGTGAATATTAAGCTCTTCAAATCCTTTAGCTACGAGTCGTGTCTTGGGAACAATGATTTTGGGAGTTTCTTTGAGACTACAGACCCATCTGGTAGAGACACACTTTTGACCTACATCGTCAACTTCTTCAAAAACATTGTTTTTGTACTAATTCATGATTTCATCCCACTTTGCCACATCAAATGAAATGTCTTTTGTTACAAGCACATCACTCTCCCTAACAGGTGATTCAATGTTAAGATTATCAACACATGATAAATCTACTGACTCCTTTTGCCCATCACTGCCATCAGGTTCAATATGTTGCAAATTGTACCAGCTTTTGTATTTTCCAGAAGCTTTGCCTGCTCTACCTAAAACCATTGCTTTCTGTAGACCAACACCATCCTGCTTCATAAAGGTCACAGTTTGTCCCTTCTTAATCTTTACACCAGTGGGAGAGGCAGGGTTATCACAAACAATGTGATCTGTTTCCATTTGTGTCATACTAGGATGAATCACTTCTCCTGTATTTACCTCCCTGTCGCCGATTGTTTCCTGTTCGCTGTCTGTATTTTCTTCACTATCTGAGCTTACTGCTACATTGCTTAAGCTGTTTTTTTTTTTTTTGCCTGTTGTCTTTCAGAGTTTGCTCATCCTTAGATTCCTGATCCTGCGTGTTTATCTTACACAGCCTGGATTGATGCACTCTTACAAGAATCCCCCCATGTCTTATAAACACCACAGCTCCATCCTGACCAATAACTACCCCTGGTCCCTTCCACTCAGGACAGTCCCCTCTTTTGTAATATACCTTGTCTCCGGTCACATACATTTCATCAGTGGGCCTGAGCTGCTTACGTATTGCCCTTCTTATCCGCTCAGAAGACTCGGC
This sequence comes from Polypterus bichir lapradei, assembly GCA_026402145.1. Lineage (NCBI taxonomy): Eukaryota > Metazoa > Chordata > Cladistia > Polypteriformes > Polypteridae > Polypterus > Polypterus bichir. The sequence continues at coordinate 1,149,574 of JANRMT010062843.1, forward strand.
TTCTGTGAATGCTTTCCTGGAAGCATGTAAGGCAGAAATATGTTCTCCCACTCTAGCACTCATAGTAGTGCCTTCTAAAGCAGGTGGTTTATCAACTATCACAGAAGGAAGATTAGGATTTCGTCCAAACACCAACTGATACGGACTGTAGCCATGAACGTTTAAAATACTGTTCTTAGCCATGAGGGCCCAATCAAGGGCAGTGTGCCAGTCACATCCATTCTCTCGTTTGACCTTCAGGATGATTTCAGTCAGTGTCTGATTATGTTTCTCGAGTAGTCCGTTGCTCCAGGGACTGTATCCTGCTGTTGATCTTGTCTCGATGTTGAAGTTCTCAGCCATGTCTCTGATCTCTTCACTATTGAATTCACCTCCGTTGTCGCTGTACAGCCTCTGAGGGGTGCCATGAACACTAATCCAAGTGTGAATGAAGGAGTTTACGATTTCAGATGACTTCTTTGTAGTCACAATGTTTCCAGCGCTGAACCGTGTAAAGTGATCGATTATGTGAAGATACCACACACCAGGCTCTAACTTGTGTAGATCCACTGCCACAGTCTCGTTATACTCTGAAGCTAAAGGTAACCCCACAGCAGGCTTTGGCTTTGTCCTTTTGTACTTCTTGCATATTTCACAGTCATTTACTATTTGTTGTAGAATAGTACAGCATTCTTTGTCCTTATTTCCTGAACTGTGAATAAGTCTCTGTAGTCTGTCTGCTCATGCATGACCAAACTGCTTATGGAGCTTCAGAAGGACTCTGCGTTTCTCATCTGTATACCTATTTTCTGTCACTGTAAGGACCTCCTCTTCACTTTGAGGTTTTTTAGCTTCTTTGTCTCTGATGTCTACACAGTAATGTCCAGAACTAGTAAATTCAAGAGGAATGGATTGTTTGAACATCACTGCACTGTCCTTTTTCATGTCCAGAATGGTTCCTGCCTTCTTCAGTGACGTTTTACTTAGCAGAAGTGGAATGTCAACCTTGACAACTTCGGTTTCAATGTTGCATTTTGTCAGTCCTATTTTAGCTGGTAGTTTCACATTTCTTGTGGAATACACCAGATTCCCATCGCCAAACCGAAATGGTCTGCAACTTGGAGTTTCTGTTTGCATCAGTTGGTTCACTTGTTCTTGAGTGAGGCCGTCAATATACAGTAATCCCTCCTCGATCGCGGGGGTTGCGTTCCAGACCCCCCCGCGATAGGTGAAAAGCCGCGAAGTAGAAACCATATGTTTGTATGGTTATTTTTATATATTTTAAGCCCTTATAAACTCTCCCATACTGTTAACATTATTAGAGCCCTCTAGACATGAAATAACACCCTTTAGTCAAAAGTTTAAACTGTGCTCCATGACAAGACAGAGTTGGCAGTTCTTTCTCACAATTAAAAGAATGCAAACATATCTTCTCTTCAAAGGAGCGCCTTCAGGAGCAGAGAATGTCAAAGAGAGAGAGCGCAAGATAAGAAAAGCAAACAATCAAAAAATCAATATGTGCTTTTAAGTATGCCGAAGTACGGAAGCTCCGCGATAAAGCGGCATTTTGTAGAGGAGCGTCCGTATCCTCTGTGCAAACAGCCCCTCCGTCAGGCGCAGAGAATGTAAGAGAGGGTGAGAGACCAAGAAAAGCAAACAATCAAGCAACGTGTCGGGAAGCATATCATTGAGGAGTTTTAGTTAATATGTAATACATGCTTTGATTGGGTAGCTTCTAAGCCATCCGCCAATAGTGTCCCTTGTATTAAATCAACTGGGCAAACAAACTGAGGAAGCATGTACCATAAATTAAAAGACCCATTGTCCGCAGAAATCCGCAAACCAGCGAAAAATCCGTGATATATATTTAGATATGCTTACATTTAAAATCCGCGATAGAGTGAAGCTGCGAAAGTCGAAGCGCGATATAGCGAGGGATTACTGTAGTTTTCTAGCCATTTTTCCCCACACACAGTACAAGTACAAGCCGTGTCAATAATCGCCGATCCCAATGATTCAGTCATAAATATCTCAGCATCTGACATGGAGGACTTTATGAACAATGTGATATTACACTCTTCTACATTTGCATCTTCAGTTATTCGCACTTGTTCAGTTTTCCTATGAGGACAGTCTTTAGCCCAATGAAATGTACACAGGCAAATAGCACATCTGGATCTCTTACCAAACTTATCCAGTGGATTAGTCCCCTGTAATGGCTGCTTTTGTAGTCCACTTTGTGACATCGCGTTCTGTTTCCCTCTGCCTTGTGGTCTTTGTTCTGTGAAAAACGCAGATTCTTGGTTCACTTGTATTCCATTCAGTGTTCCTGTAGTTTTCCTTCCAAAAATCCTCTTGAGAGCCGACTTCATGGAGGAGAACTTTAATTCTGTACAGGCCGTCAGAGCTAGCTGTCTGCTTTTTTCATCGAGGCAAGCCGTATCTAAAAGCTTAAAAGCCAACACAGCATCAGGAAGCGTCATCATATACTTTTTCATTCGGTTATAACGCTGTTCAAAGTCAATTATGTAGTCCGCCATGGAAACTGAACTGCTCTTCGTTATGCCATCAAAATAAGAATATGCTTCATATGCGCGATCCTTTTCCTCTTTTAGAAACACGGCATCAAGCTTCGCCATTAACGTTGTCATACCTCTATCACTATCTAAATCTTCCGCAGGTATTTCCATCGCGGTTTCACGGGCTCTCCCTTCAAGCCCCAAAGCAACAGCAAGTGCTTGTTTCTTTCTGTCAAGGTCGGTAACTCGCGTCCAGACATTGATTTCATTTTTCCAGCACTCGTACGGTCTGGCTTCATCAAACTTCGACGGGACTTTATAACTAGCTGCCATCCTTATGAACCATCCTCTGCTACCATGTTAAACTGAAATAAACACGACGTTTAATTGTTGATAACATTTATTAGAGGCGCTCAGCAGCTTCCTCGCTCTGTCTCCTCCCGAACACACACACCAAAAAAAATCTATCTATCATACTTATTTATCATTTTATTTAAAAAAAAATCTTAGTTGTTGAAAACAGCACTGCTGCTGTTACAGCAAAGAGGTCTTTCAGTACGTTTCTCTCTAGAAAGGCAGAAGATAGCCTGTAGTCTCTGGCTACTCCCTCTCCATCACGTTTTTCTCTCATTTGTTATGTGATATGCAGGTTTACATGTTTCACTGCTTTGCATTTATCTCAGTGATGTAATAGAATTTGATAAATATCTTCATACATGTCTACTAATAACTCTTGGCCTCAGCTGAGTGTTCAGATATTTATTAATAATGCGTTTTAAATGTAGGGACTCTAGGGATGTTTGCATACACCGCCTGATTTTTAGGCGGCAATTTCTGCTTGATTCAGTCCCTTGACAATTGTCTATTCTTTCAGTTTGGATGCAAGGGCTACTAACATACAAGTGACAGTAAAGGAAGGTGGCTTGAAACTTATCCAAATCCAGGATAATGGCACTGGCATTCGGGTAAGTGAGTTGCTCTGTGAAGGTTATTGTTTCTTAATCTTCTAGAAGCTGAAACAGCATTGTCCTTTCGATTGCAGAAGGAAGATCTAGAAATTGTGTGTGAGAGGTTTACAACAAGCAAACTGAATAAGTTTGAGGATCTTGCTGCCATTTCTACCTATGGCTTCAGAGGGGAGGTACAGTAGTATTGCATGGGAAAATGGGAAAACTTGTGTTGGTGTGATCATTAATCATACCAGAAGGCAACACTGGCCTGCACTTTTGTGGCAGAAGGATGTTGTCATTCTGTATCTGCAGTAGTCCACTACGGCAGAGTAGGCTCTCTGCCAGCCTAATACTGATAATAACCCCGTGTCTCTTTTTTCTAGGCACTTGCCAGCATCAGTCATGTGGCCCATGTCACTATCACCACAAAAACATCAGAAGGGAAATGTGCTTACAGGTAAAGTGCATGTAATCTGAAGTTTCTCTGCTGCTCTGGTAAATGTGCTAATGTCCCTTTCATGGATAATTTCTGTTTTGTGCAAGGTGTTTCTTAAGGCTAGACCTTCCATGAAGTTTTTTTTCTCATTATAATATTTAATTTAAAGCTGGAAAGCATTGGTGGGATATAATGAATTTTTGTCAGTTGCATCTGTTTTTTTTTTTTTTTTTGTTTTTTTTTAAATACTTTTTAGTGGGCTATGGTACTTGTGTATAGATAAGTTTTATATGGTAACTAGCCGTGTAACATGTAAAATTTTGTAAGACAATGAGAATCAGTTACGTTGCCATCAGTTAATTTGATGTATCAAAAGTACTATGTAACTAAATCCTTTTTTGTATATAATATTTGCAGTTTTTTTAACCCCCACAGGCAAATATTATTGGCAGGCAGTGTGTGTTGTAGTGATAAGACTTTTGACTTCAAAACCTGAGCTTGTAGTAGGTTCAGATCTTGCTGATCATACTGTATGACTGTGAGCACTTCACTGCACCTACCTGTGCGTCAATTGTAAATTAAAAATAAATGCAACCAGTTGTATTTCAAATGTTGTAAGTCACCTTGGACAAAGGCATTAGTCAAATAGGTGTTAATAATAATATAACACGATTGTCCATAAGGAAAATTTCTGCATTACAACCCTAATTCCAAACATATTGGGAAGTAAATAAATAAAACAGAATGCAATGATTTGCAAATCTCATAAACCCATATTTTATTCACAACAGAACAAGAAAACATATCAAATTTTTAAACTGAGAAAATGTACCATTTTAAGGAAAGAATAAGGTCATTATGAATTTGATGGCAGCAACATGTCTCTTTTAATCACAGTTGGTAAACAACTGGGAACTAAGGAGACCAGTTGCTGGACTTTTGGGAGAGGAAAGTTGTCCCATTCTTGTTTGTCATAGGATTCTAGCTGCTCATCAGTCCTGGGTCATTTTTGTTGTATTTTTCGTCTGATTTTGCGCCAAATGTTTTTAAATGGTGAAAGGTCTGGACTTCAGGCAGGCCAGTTCAGCACCTGGACTCTTCTACTACAAAGCCATGCTATTGTAATAGATGCAGTATGCGGTTTAATCTTACTGAAATATACAAGGCCTTCCCTGATAAAGACATCCTCTGGATGGGAGCATATGTTGCTCTAAAACCTGTATATACCTTTTCGCATTGATGGTGCCTTTGCAGATGGGGCAAGCAGCCAATTCCATAGGCACTAATGCACCTCATCAGGCTTTTGAACTGAGTGCTGAAACAAACTAGATGGTCCTTATCCTCTTTAGTCCGAAGGATGTAGCATCCATGTTTTCCAAAAAAGAATTTCAGATTTCGATTTATCTGATCATAGAACAGTTTTGCACTTTGCCTCAGTCCATTTTAAATGAGCTTTGGCACAGGGAAAATAGCAGCGTTTCTGTATCATGTTCACATAAGGCGGCTTCTTTGCATGATGCAGCTTTAATCTGCATTTGTGGATGGCACGGATGACTGTGTTCACGGACTATGATTTGTGGAAGTGTTTCTGAGCCCATGAAGTGATGTCCATGACAGAATCATGACTATTTTTAATTGCAGTGCCGCCTGAGGGCCCGAAGATCATGGGCATCCAATATTGATTTTTGGCCTTGTCTCTTGTGCGCAGAGATTTCTCCAGAGTCCTCCAATCTTTTCATGATATTATGTACTGTCAATGATGAGATATTTAAAGTAGTGTCGGGCAGTATGACCAAAATTCTATATCATGGTATTTTTCAAAATTGTACCGGTTTCATGGTATTCTTTTCCCATGCATGAGTGGATGTTAACCACATTTTCCACTGCAATTACTGCAGTAGACTGGCTAAGAATAACCCATTCCACTGTCATGAGAATTGTACATTGTACAAAAAAAATAAATAAAAACATTTTAATGTGCACACAAGTATTAATACAGGTTTGCATGGCCCCATAAAGTGATAGTTTTCAAGGGGGTGGCACTAATGAAGAGAGGGAATCACATTGCATGACAGTTGCAGTCAAAATATAGAACCTTTTTATTGAACAAATTTTGCAAACAACTTAAACTAGAATTTTGACAACATATTTTCAACCATCCAAAGAGGCATTTAGACTTGGCAAAATATCCAGAGGTGCTTGTCAAAAGGAATAAATAGTAAAGTCATGTGAGAAAATTTAGTAAATTAAATATTTATTTTAAGATGAAGGTTAGTTTACGATGTTCTACTTTAATGACAAATTACGAGAATAAATTCAACTTGTCAACTTTAATCTCGACATAAACGGCGAGAATAAAGTCAACATTATGACTTTATTCTCATCATAAGCGTCGAGATTAAAGTGGAAATGTCGAGAATAAAGTCAACATGTCGTCACACTATTACACAGTACCCAGGTACATTATACAGTATTGAAAAAAATAAAACAAGTACAACTTGGCTTGCAGTATTATCCAGTGGTATAGAAACAGTATTCACACATTTGAACATAATGGTTCACATCCGACCTTTTAAATCCAAAGTATCTCCAGACAACAGACGTGACTCCTTTTTCCAGCAAAAGTTCTTCTGTGTCATCATGTTCAACTTTATCGTCTGCTACAGCTTCAGTTTCAGAATGTTCTCTGTCCATTTTCACCGCACAATACCTCCACTATCACATGTACTCCGTTGTATGTGTTTAGTGGTGTAGCAGTGAAAAAGGTCCCCCTTAAACAGTTTCCCACTGTGCCACATTACAAATGTTGTTTAGGCAATTTAAACCGGTGTTGCGGTATAAGAAAAATCCATATCATAACAAAAATAAAAAACGTTTTCGGTATGAACCGGTATACCACCCAGCACTAATTCAGAGTTTTTCCGATATTCAATTTTATGTTGAGGAACATTATTCTGAAATTGTTCCACAATTTGTAGATGCAGTTTTTTGTAGGTTGGTGAACCTCTGCTCCTCTTTACTTCTGAGAAACTTTGCCTCTCTAAAATGCTCTTTTTATCCCCAGTCATGTTACCGACCTGTTGCCAATTAACCTAATTAATTGCAAAATATTCCTTGAACTGTTTCGTTTTAGTACCACTAACTTTTCCTGTCCGTTGCCCCGTCCCAACTTTTTTTGAGTCATGTTCCTGCCATCAAATTCAAAATTAGACTATATTTTTCATGAAATAGTATAATATCTCACTTTTACTTATCTCATTTGATATGTTTTCTATGTTCTATTGTGAATAAAATAGCTTGTGAGATTTGCACATCCTTGCATTCTGGTTTTATTTACATTTTACGCAGCATCCTAACTTTTTCAGAATTGAGGTTGTAGGTAAGTTCTGTTTTTTACTGTTTTTGCTAGTAATTTGTTGTTGATGGTCATTGCAAAACATTTTACGGGAAAGTATATTCTTTTGAATTGAAACAGGTGTAATCAGTAGGAATAATATGCAATTTGAGAATATGATTGTTACTAGATGTTTAAGATTTTTATTTGTTTATGCCATTTACTCAAGTATGGGCAAGTGTTGAATGATAGGGTTACTCCTCTTAAACAGCAGTGCCATACACTTTATTACCCTGCAGGCTGACACTTCAAAGAGCTGTGAGCTAACTTACATTTTTTATGTTGTACTTAAAAGTGGACTGATTTGTGACATAGCCCATTAGACATACTTAGCTTCTGGTCTGGCTTATGCTAGGGTATTTTTTCTTTTTTTTTTTTTCTTTCTGTTTATTCCATGTCCAAGCCAGCACTATTGTGCAACTTTAATTTTCTGTATGGTTTAGGATTTCTCTGTGAAGATCTTCCTGAAGACCTGGGTTGCTTCCCGGGTCCTCCCTGCGTGGAGTTTGCATGTTCTCCCTGTGTCTGCGTGGGGTGCTCCGGTTATCTCCCAAGGTCCAAAGTCATGCAGGTTAGGTGCATTGGCGATCCTAAATTGTCCCTAGTATGTGTTTGGTGTGTGTGTGCTCTGTGGTTGGCTGGCGCCCTGCCCAGGGTTTGTTTCCTGCCTTGCACCCTGTGTTGGCTGGGATTAGCTCCAGCAGACCCCCCGTGACCCTGTAGCTAGGATATAGCAGGTTGGATAATGGATGGATGGATGGATGGATGGATCTGCCTGAATTATCTTGGTGCAAATTACTCCTGTGCACTTATTAGACTACCTTATCCGTCTGACTAAAGGAATAGGTTTAGTTTATTGGTTGTACAAGTGTACACACTCTTTCACAAATGCTTTATTAAAGCATCATGCAATTGACAACTAAATCTGTTTGAATAGGTCTCAGTCATTTTGGTACACCTATAACTTTTAGATTCTTGTTCCACATGAGTGGCTGTCACTGGGTAACATGTACATTAAGAAAAAAAGCAGTTTCAGTGATTGAGTTGCTAAATACTACAAACCTACCCAAAATCAGTTCCACCACATTACTTTCATCAAATGTGCTTGTTTCATCCCCCCAATTGATTTTATTTTATTTCCCATTTTAAATCATAATTATTTCACCAAGATGAGGCCAGGCTTCCATTTTATATTATTTTCTGATTTTAATCACACTGTTTTCACCAAGCAAGTCAACAACTGTTCGATTTCTGCATGTTTGAAACTTCATTCTGGTTATCAGTGAAGAATCAGTAAATATGAGTCACAAGGCAGTAAATGTGGAGAACCACGTAAGTTACCCATGGGTTAATTTGGTTTTGTGTTTGTTTTCTTTTTATATATATACTAGCTGTGCCCGGCGGCCACGCGTTGCTGTGGCTCAGTCTGGTTAAATAGAAAAGAAAGAAAAGAGAAAGCGCATGTTTCTAATATGTTTAATTTCACAATGCTTGTGGGTATGCAATATTTTTTTGTTCCATTGTCTGTGCAGATATAGAGATTGTCTGGTTTGCCGACTGTAGAACACGCAACATATAATTGTCCATGTGAGAAGCAATCCGTGTCTAGATCTAAACCGCACAATTCTAAGACAAGATTGGCCCTGAGCTTTGTTGATGGTGATTACAAACGCCAATCGAATTGGGAATTGCAATCTCTTAAATTGAAATGGCATATCCGTTGGAATCATAGGAATGCAAGGAATGAGGACATCTTCACCTTTGAAAGGTCCTGTCAAGATTGTTGCTTCTACGACGTTGCTCATTAATTTTTTTACTGCAAGCCGTGTGCCGTTGCAAAGCTTTGCTGGTTGATATTTGGCAACATGATAATTGGGACGCCGATTTTCAATTGCAGTACGTGCGGTGGCATCCCTGGCAGATCGAGTGAATTCAAAAATTCTGTTGGATAATTAACCGCTTCATCTGCTTCCACAACAGTGTCGACGGACTTGTATGTGACTGCCTCGCTTTGAATGTTAGACTGAATAATATTGTTAAGTTCGTAGACGTCTTTGTTCTTGGCCGCAAGAATAGCTTGTTCACTCAGCCAATCATGATTCTTATAATTGGTTTGAATATTGGGAAATACTTTTTCAACCAATTCTTCTTTTGACATGACTAAATTGCAGAAGTTATGAGGCAATGAAATTCGTCCTGAGATCAGATCAACCGGCACCTTTCCGTTCCCAATTTCCAGCAATTGATGTGAGAATATCTCAGCTGATCGATCATTTTGCAGCTGGACACACACATTTGTAGTTAATTTTAACGTCTTTACGTGTTGCCACAAAGTAGAGTATTTCAGGCAAGCATTTATTTCGTCCGCTGGTGTCGATCGAGGAATTACAGGTAGTGTTTGCATGAAATCTCCTGCAAGCAATATTAATGCGTTCCCAAATGGTCTGATGTTTCCACGCAAATCTTGCAATGATCGATCAAGAGCCTCGAGCAATTTTTTTGTGCACCATTGTGCATTCATCCCAAACAATAAGTTTGCATTTCTGCAATACTTTTCCCATGCCGGATGCTTTGGAAATGTTGCACGTGGGAGTTTCAATGAATTGCATGTTCAATGGCAATTTCAAAGCAGAATAAACAGTTCTTCCACCTGGTAGCAATGTCGCAGCTATTCCGGACGACGCAAGAGCTAAGGCTATGTCATTTTGGGATCGAATTGCTGCCAGAATCAATCTAATTAGGAACATTTTAACAGTTCCTCCTGGCGCATCTAAGAAGATTTCTCCAACCCTGTTATTGACAGTTTGCATTATTTGATCGTGAATGCCTTTTTGCTCAAGCGTTACCTTAGGAATATTTGATTGCACATACAACAAAAGATGTTGTAATTTTGTTCACGACGCAATTCTACATCGAACGAAGCAGCAGCAGATCGATTCGGTGATGGCATTCCCAATTGATTGAGAACTTTGTTCGCGATTTCTAAGCACAAATCTTCAATCATTATCAACGCTTCGTTGTAGATTTCTGCTGTGAAATCTATGTTCATATTTGAATTTTTCTTGCGTATTCGACGGAAAATATCTTCAGCCATGTGCGATTTATATTTCTCCCATAACTCTGTTGGAGATGAAGGAAAGCAGGTGGTCAATATTATTGCAAACAATGCACGAATTTGATTTGGATGTGATGTGTTGCACGCCTCATTAATGCATACATCCCAGTGTCGGTCGTTCTCCAATAAATTCAGAGCTTGACATGCACTGCGGAAAGTGGCATGTGTAACGCCGTTGACAATTCTCAATTGCTGGAAGGACGTTGGACTGGGCACATTTACCAACAGCATGTGAAGAAAGAAGCATTCATCTTGATTGGGATGCACGGTATATAGTCTGTCTATCGTAGTTTCTTTGAATATGCCAGGTTGTCCTTCGGCTCGCTCTCCTAGTTTGCGTCGTTCAAATGATTTTCTACTCGCATTGCATGTGTAATACGTAGGCATTTCTGAATACAGCAGTGTTTTCGCAAACGCGTCATTTTGACATAACGTGAAGAAAGCAGTTAGCGTTGTAGCCGGTGGATTCAAGGCTATTTGTTGCACATTTGCAGCTGTGACATAAACACGTTGTCCATTTTCTAGATGTACTGCTAAGTGAACAACAGCTGGACTTCGTTCATGTATGAGAAATGAAAGAATTCGCCATACAGCTTCATTGCTGCTTATGTATCTTCCAGCCTGATACTGTGCGATTTTCATCGATATGTATGACCGCATTCCTATCACTTCTTTCTGGTTGCATGCCAAAAACTGGCATGTCGCTGCCTTTATTCACGTATTTACAAATGTAATTGATCGATTTAACGGAGTTACAGTATTCCACGTTTATGTGCGCTTTGTATATTTTTTATAGCAAAGGCGAATATGGAAAAACCTACCGGTTATCTACTTCGATGTCACCGTTTCGCATTTGTATGGTTGCTAATTTACCGCAATTTGGAAATCGTAAATGGATCGTAAATCGGAAACATTGAAATGGAATCGTAGAATATTTAGTATAGCATGTGTTGCTTTTACGTCCAACAGATGGCGCTGTTTTTCAAAAAAGCATGTTTTTACCTGTCACAGGTGTGACATCTATATAATAGTAGGTACAGTGGTACCTCAGTATACGTCCGCTTTGGAATAAGTCCATCTTGGTATACGTCCTGTTTGGACGCAAAAAACTTTGCTTGGTATACGACCTTTGTTTGGAATACGACTTGTGTGCTACCCTTGTTTACCTCTCTTGAGACAAAGCCACGACTTTGCCACGAGCGTCAGTGCGCCAGTTGCTAGCATTCAGTGAACAACCCGCGCTATATCTCTGTGAATTTTCACGTGTGTGGTATAGCGGGTACACAGCTCCTGTCGGCTAGAAGGGGAGGGAAAAAAAGAAAGAATGGACGGACGGGAGGTTGCAGGAGAAAGGAGGAAGCAGGAGAGAGAAACAGGGAGAGAGAGTTAGCGCAGAGGCAGGCTTGTGATGCAGCTAAACAGGGAGCCTGGGTGTTGGGCCGACACCCGGGGAATAGTAGTAGTGGTCACTCCTGCGGAGTGATCATGGACCAGGATTGACCGGAAGGAGGTCACTGTGGATCCCAAGTCGCTGTCAGGAGGACCATACCGGAGCCAGGGATCAGAGAGGTGAACTGAACAGCTGAAGTAGGCAGAGTGAAGGTCTGCTGCAAGTAGGGCGACTCCCCTGTTGAGAAGCCCAGAGGGGGGAAGCAGGGGGGCCACCAGGTAAAAAGGCACCGGGCTTCTTATTGTGTTTTTTTTTTTTTTTTATTTTATTTTAAAGAATGCGTCATGCTGTATTTTAACCTCGTTTTTAAGAAGACTTTTTTTTCTATTGTTTTTAACCTCCACGTTTCACTTCTGATTTTATGGATTTATTTATTGGAACTTTGGACACTGCACTTTAATTTGAACACCTTGTTTTGTTGATTGTTTTAATAAAAGCACTTTGCACTTTTTCACCATCCCGTGCTTTGTTGTGCCTCACTGCTAAACTCGGTGTAGGGTTCAAGGGCTCCCAGACAGCAGGTGGGAGCATACAGCAAACCTGCATCGTCACAACGTGATTTTGTGTTTTTTCACATAAATTTGAATTGATTGTTGAAAAGTGTGAAGGTGGCGTGCGTATCCGGGACATGGCTACTGCATACCGTATGCCGAGAACGATGGTATCTACAATTGTGAAAAACAAAGACGTTATTAAAAAGTAACGTTAGGTTAAATTTTCATTTATTTCATCTATTTGCCTTTGTATTTATGTGTTTTAGTATTAAGCAGTGTTTAAATTTTATACAACCCCATCAATGTATAATATGCCAATAACAATAGGATTTTTTTTCCATGGGAACGGATTAATCATTTTTCCATTATTTCTTATGGGAAAAATTAGTTTGGTATACGTCCTGTTTGGTATAAGTCCAAGGACCTGGAACGGATTAATGACATATACCGAGGTACCACTGTATATAAAAACACCCGTGTATTCGAATGCAACGTTGTGTCAGAATTTCAAAGCAATCGGTGAAGAACTTTCGGAGATTTAAGATTTTGAACAAACAAACATTTACATTTTTATTTATATAGAGATAAGATATATTTTGTCACACACGTGCGACTAGGAGAACGTTGTATGGACCAAGCAAAGGTAATTCCACGCCAGGCCAGGAGGTGGCGGGGTGCACTAAACCTTCTCTTGTTACCTCTACAGACCAGCCGTAGGAAAACCTGTCTGATTTTAAACAGATGACGTCACTTCCCGTTCCGGCACCTAGGAGAATATCACTTCCGGTTCCGGCGCCTTGAAGAATATCACTTCCAGTTACGGCTGACTAATAAAGAAACATCACTTCCGGTCCCCTTACATCACTTCCTGTCTTAACCCTTAAAGCTGCCATCTTGTCAACCCTTCTTAAGTTCTGTTTTGGACTCGATATAGAGAACATCTCTGTATTTTCAAAGATTCTTTTGCAGCCAGGAATAAAATACGAGTGGCTGCCCCAAACCTTTTTAAGTGTGTCGAGTGAAATCCTTTTACTATTTATATAGATATATGTGTGTGCATGCGCATATATATATATATATATATATATATATATATATATATATATAATATATATATATATATACACACATACATACACACACACACACACACACACACACATACAGTGGTACCTTGAGGTACGAGTTTTATGAGATATGAGCCGTCACAAGGTCGATTTTTTTGCCTTGACTTACGAGCCAAAATTAGAAATATGAGCCATCAAAGAGCTTGTCACCGCACATTCCGAGGAACTGACGACAGAGGAGTTGATGGAACTACAGACGCAGCAACATATGGAGGTTCTGCAGGAGATCGGTATCGCAGAGGAAGTTATCTCTTAAAGTGAGATAAAGGAAGTGTTTGCAATGTGGGGAAAAGTTTCGAACTTTAAAGAAAAGAAACTCCCTGATAAAGTTACAACTGATCGTGCAGCGGCACTATTTAATGACACTTACCTAACACTTGACTTTATTGAAAAGAACCCCTGAAAAAATTGCAACTGATCGTGCAGCGGCGCTATTTAATGACACTTGCGTAATATTTGACTTTATTGAAAAGAAACCCTTAAAAAGTTGCAACTGATCGTGCAGCGGCGCTATTTAATGACACTTGCCTAATATTTGACTTTATTGAAAAGAACCCCTGAAAAAATTGCAACTGATCGTGCAGCAGCACTATTTAATGACACTTGCCTAATATTTGACTTTATTGAAAAGAAACCCTGAAAAAGTTGCAACTGATCGTGCAGCGGCACTATTTAATGACACTTGCCTAACTCATTTCAGAAACATTCTAAAGGGAAGGACTAAACAAAGCTCCTTGGACAGGTTTCTATTGAAACACCCTGTAAATGAAAGTGACGAAAGCATGGCAAAAAAGAAAAAAACTAGTGAAGAAGAAAATTAAGTTAAGCAAAAGTGAAGTGAAAGAAAAAACATCACAATACTCTAATCGGCTTCGCCAACATCTGTTTATTTCTTAAGAATCTCTTTTATGTATTAGGTTTTTTGTTTGTATACAATAATTGTTCATTATAAATATATTTTTCTTATGTTGAAAACATTTAACAAAAAATTGGGGTGGTTTTTTGGGGGCTGGCACGAATTAATCTTATTTCAATTAATTTCAATGGGGAAAACTGATTTGAGGTGTGAGCATTTTGACTTACGAGCTTTGGCACAGAATGAATTTAAACTCGTATCTCAAGGTATCACTGTACAGTATGTGTGTATGTGTGTATATATATATATATATATATATATATATATAT